>JAZGTJ010012944.1:0-15442 GCA_036877575.1 Botia almorhae
ACTGCTGTTGTTTATAGTAGAACATGTCGCTAAATGGCTATCACCTTATTATCCACATATAATTGATATTTCAAACAATGCAGTTTAAGGTTAGTTATGAAGAATTCATGTTTATCTAAGATCATAACTCTAAATATCTGTACAAAAACAGACTGGACAGAGATTAAACAGGAAAAATATGTAGCTGCCATGCCTTTTTTCCATGCGCTCACGCACATACACAGACCATAAACTTTTTCCACGATCTACATTCACTTTCTACATAACAGATTGACAGTACAGTATCTACTGTACACTAAAAGCAATATTTTATTTTTTCTACATTAGTTCGTTTATTTTAAATATGGCCATTCTGAACATGGCACAAATATGTTTTTACACAAATAATTAACCCAAATAATTCATTTTAATTATCTTTAAATAATTAAAGATATTCCTACAAGTGCACAAACAAGAGCAGTCACACAGTCTTTCGGTGTAGAGCACGCAAAACATCACAAAAACTGTTTAGTCGTGTAGTTAATACACCCAAAATAATTCCATGAGGATCTGTAATAATTGTTTTACTTATTCTGATGTTAAACCAGAATCCCAAGGTTTCAGTGAGACTCTGAGACTATGTGTTTTCTTTAGCACCTGTGAAGTGCTCATAAACACAATCATAAACTCCATTGACAGACCACAATAACATTCTCTATCTGTGCTAAACTCAAAGATCTAATAATTATATTATATTTTATAATTATAAGCAAGAAAATCAATGAGTTCATCATAACTTCTGTCTGTGCTTTCGGTCATTCAGCAGTTCTGGGACTGTCATCTATGTACTTCCTTGCAGGCATAGCAATTCATAAAAACACACTGGTTTGCAGCAGAAGATACACGTCTGCAACATGCTGGCGCTGTGGTGCTCATGAGACCGCAGGGTCGAACCTGGCCTGCATCACCCGCATTTTCCAACTCATTTAAAAGCCCATAAATCTTGTAGACACACACACACAGGTATAGAGATGGATGGGCAGACAGATAAACCATCTAAATCGATGTTTAGACTCGCCCGCACCCCGAAGACAGATCTTCTCTCACCTGGGTAAAGTCTCCGTTCCGTACGAGCTCGTTAAAGTCTATGTCAGACAAGTCCAGATTCACAGCGGGCGGGTTCAACTGGAGCGACCTGATGAACAGAGAGACATCAGAAACACTCGCGTTGTAGCATTAAACCCACTGTGACGCTGTTTATACCTGCTAGTTCAGTATTAAATACAAGTGTAAACAGGATCCAAAACACAACGTCAAATATGGAGGTAGTCATGTGATTACATCGTCTTTGTTATATGTGTATTATTCCATATGGATGCTTCGTAGGCAAAGCGGTTTAACAGCTGCTTTAACATATAAACGCATATGTGTCGCTCACCTCCCAGATTGCATAGGATAGTGCTGGCTGTACTGAGTTTGCTGTGAGAACGCCCATGAGTTTGACGGACAGAGCTGATTCTGGGGAAACAGGAAACAAACAGCACGTTTGACACAGGAAGCAGGCTTTTGGAAACACTGTTTAACAGAGATATAGCCTAACACCCAAATATCTGCTGGAAGTGCTGATGATACAGTGACTCACATACAACTAGTGCAACCCCACAGAAACTCTTGTTTTTGCAGTTCACCCCATAAACAGCCATAAACCAGACAAAAGCACCGTTTCGAGAAAAACGATTACCATTGGCTACCAAAGCCCTCCAAGGTCCATTTTGGAGATTTTTCAAGATTCACTAGAATAGTAATTATAAAGACAAGAGTTCAAAAATGGAGATATAACCAAGATTAAAAAAAGACATCATCAACACTTTAAAATGACAGAGCTGAGCAATGACTTCCTGATAGGCTTGCCGAGTGTCGAGTTGCTTTAGACCAGTCTCCAACCAGTAACCACATGGTATTTATATAATGGCAGCACTGGTTTTATGCAGAAAGCCTGTTAACTCTTGTTTTTTAATTATTGTATTGCATAATCAGTAGACAATAAATACAAGCGATAATTTCAGACATTAAAATGACTTTAAATGTAATTACGCATCAGTAATCACATACTGTTATTGAGAGTTGGTGGGAAATGTTCCAGTAATAGTTCTAGTAAGACCTCCAGCCTGAAGCACTTTGTATATGGATAACCATCACATTTACAGTATACGGTGCAGATGGGCAGTGTGTACCTCCATGGAGCTGGCGAGAGGAGGACTAGGCGCGCTGAACTTTGGGCTCCCTAGCTGAGGACCCTCAGGGTGCAGATAGTCCTCCGCGTCCATGACAACAGATGTGGCAAGACTGGGCATCAGGCTCTGATCAGAAACATGGTGCCAAACCTCGTCATTCACCAGCCATCTCTGAGAGAGAGTAAGTGAGTGTGTGTGGGAGAGAGAGAGAGAGAGAGCGAGAGAGAGAGAGAGAGAGCGAGAGAGAGTGAGAGAGAGAGAAGCAAAACTTCTAAAACCACTGAAATAAGCAAGAATACTTGAGAGAGACAGCTAGATAGGTCAGACAGACAGATCTCAAATTCGCAAAGGACCTGTAGGCACTAGGGTAAGGAGGTTTATATGTACAGCATTTAAGACAGGCCTAGTCTGTGTGTTAAAGGGGATTACACTGTTATTACGTGTCAGCATTTTACAACCCCTGTAGCGCAACCCGTCTCACATCCAAACACAATAAATACGTCAAACCAAATAAAGACATGAAAAATGCCGAAAACGATTATGAATTAATCAGATTCATAACGCGGTACATTTGTCAACCTCCAAAGCAATCAACGTACATCACTAATTCCCGGAGCACACCCCCCAAACACAAGTCCAGCTCATATTTATGATTATAGATCAATTTAATTGATTTTATCGTGATCTTATCAGCTGTCCGTGTGATTTTCTGACTGATTCTATTAAGCGCTATTGTTTGACTCGTGCTAACATGCTAACCTGACAGAAAACTCACTCACCGCGCAATAATCTAACTCCCCTGTCTTCGATACCCTTCCACGACCACAAACGACCACTTAATCCGACTTTATCTTGATCGGTATCGGTATATTTGAGGGGTTAATCCATATTTTTTGACCCCTGATTGGTTGTTTTCCTACTTCCTGGTCGACGTCGCCATTTTGATCTGAGGAGAAAGGAATCTTCCGCTGACGTCATCACGCATCCAACATTTTTGTGGATTGGAGATAAAAAATCTCTCTCTTTAGAAACAGAGGTTTGTAACAACATCTGTGTGCCAGGATTCGTGTATTTGATCTGTCATTTAATTTTGTTTAAGAGGATATTTTAAAGTCTAAACAATTACAGCCCACACTGCATAATTGTTCATTATTTTGGAAAAGGTCACATTGTCATGCTCTATGGCAGCCTTTTAAAAACATCGAATAAAATATGTAAAATTATTACATTGTATTTGTAAGCTCATTGAATTTTTACAAGCTCATTATAAACCTTACCATGTAGATGCTTATAGCTTATCTGTGTTGTTCTTTGCAATTAATAAAAACTTAATGTTATTAATACTAAAATGTGTGTAAAAGTGTTTCTAACAGTAATTAAAGCAGATGTGTACCAGTAGTACATAACTTTCCTAAACCTTTCCTTGTAATTTAATAAGAGATGCACCAGTTATTGTAATATTGTACTGTAGCATTTGATAATATATCAGTATAATAGTACCATCCAAAACAATTTTAATGTTAATGAACCGTTCAAAAATATGCAAATGTAACAAAAACATAAAAATCCCTTTAATGTGTATTGTTAATGTGTTATTTAATAACATACCAACATTATTATAGTGTCCTAAGGAGGTCAAAACATGCACAAACAAATAAATGAATATTTGTTTGTTTATTTGTTTGTGTTTCCTACCCCACCCTCTTCTGGTTAAGTGAGTTTTTGTAGGATCAGACCCAACAAAAGTCTACATCGCACCCTGATCGCGTCTCCGTATGGAGGTGTGCTAATACTGGATCGCTTATTGATCCGGCTCGTTTGAATGATGGGTGTGTAATAGTTCAGAGTCCATGAACTTTGGAAGATCTGACCTGGTTCTACGTTGATTGAATCATTATCAGTGCTCAGTACAGACCACGTTTAGCTGCCTGTAAATCTTACATCTCAGACCTACCAATGCACAGAATGTAGTATTTAGGGTTTACGAAGTCTCTAGATTAGTCATTGTTTTAATATACTGTCTGTGGACCTTTATTAGAGTAGGTAGATAGATACATTTCTCAAATGGATATTCCTCAGCAGATCAGTGTTGTGCTTCTGTCTCTGAGCGCTCCCGTTATTCTCTACACGATCAACCATGTGTCCTACTTACAAGAGTAAGTTTCTCTCTTATTTCATTACTTTGCAATATTAACGATGGCAGTAATCCGCTTTAGCTCATAAGATCTTACATTTAGACTGTCTGTATTTTAGTGTGCCTTATAGGACGTGTTGATGATTTGAATGAAATAATTGTACCAAAAGAGGGCAACCCACCTCTACTTTAAGTAAATTCATTGCGTAAACGGAGGATTCGTTTTGGTTACTCCGTCACCCAAAACCTGTGAGATCTTTTTAATGAAAATCATCATTTAGAATAATGAAAATTGCAGACAAAACTTGAAAATGATGCAATGCAAAGACATCTTAAAGTTTTAACCGATTAAGTTTTATACAAAGCATATATATTTTTTATATTTTGTGATGAAATTTAACCTGGACATAATCTAGTGAGAATCACTCATAATCACTTTGTCATACAGTATAAAAGAGAATAAACAGGTTATAATCTATTTGCCATGACAACAGTAAATATAAATTCAATGTTTACATCACATGTACTAAAATGACATTCTTCTGGCGTTCAGTCCACAGGTCATGTTGGCAATTGGCATTGCGGTTCTTACATCTGTATTGCTCCTCTCAAAGCTCAGTGCGAGGAGAGGTTCCGATCCTTTATTCTACGGTAAGAGTGCAACACCGACGCTATTAGGACATAACTAAACGCTATTAAAACTAGCTTAGTAGATACAACTGCAAAGTATTTCTCAGATGTTTCTTCTCAAAATGAGTTTGAGAGGAGATATCAATGGTGTCTCGGTCTGTGCTCGCATTTACCAAAGCATGAATATCTACAACCAAAAGAGATCAGAGATCTCATTATGAACTTAAAAGAGAAGCATTTGAACCATCCACGTTAGTACACAGTACTAGTAGTGAACAAACATTGATGTAAAATCTGAACACACACACAGAGCGGTGGGCAGCCATTTGGGGTAAGATGCCTTGCTCAAGGGCACCTCGGTTTCCTGTTGGCATTGGGAATTAAATCAGCGACCTTCAGGTGATAAGTCCAACTTCCTAACCAGCAGACCACAACTGCCCCAGGGGTCGATATAAACATTCATGTTATCCTTTCAACTTTAACTGTACGACAGCAATCGACTCATTTGGGTGTGTTTTTATTTCTTCTAAGGCATTTAAAGAGAAACATCAGGAATAAAATTGACTTAAATAATTGTATAACCTTTATCTTTACTAAACCACGAAAGAGCAAAAAACTTCAGAGTGGTTATATTGACTTTTTAAAAAAAAAAACAGCATCTACTATTTGTCTGCCTGCCACTGCTAATGTGTTTGAATCCAGAGCTCAGCTCCTGCCGTGATTCTCCTCTGGCCGAGAGAGGATCTTTTCAATCTGGAATGAAGGAACTCGGGTCTCCGGGCGGCGTGATGGAACTGCCTTCACCTGGATCACCATCAGCCATCATTATCCCTGCTGCTTGCAGGAGGAATCAATAGCTGTCAGGAAAAAAGCATTAAAGTCAGACAGAGCACAGAGATCGAGATGAGATAGGGGCTGTTTGAGTCGAGAGATGGACGAGATGAGTGAGCTAAATGTGCTGATGTTCTTCATCTGTGTGTTGTAGTATTCGCTGTGTTTTGCTTCACGTCTGTGGTGGGCATCACCAATGCTTTGCAGCAGGATGGATTTATCAGAGGCTTCATGGACTTTTACATAAGCAAGGTTAGCACACACACGCACTATGCATTGTGGGGACTTTCCATAGACATTATGACTTTTATACTGTACAAACTGTATATCCTATCACCTAACCCTCACCCCACCCCTAAACCAAACCCTCACAGAAACTTAAGGCAATGTGTAATTTTGTTTCATTATCAATTTTCCTCTTGGGGACCGCTGGCTGGTCCCACAACGTAGCTGTGTGTGACTTTTACCATCCTTGGGGGACAAAATAAATACACACACACACACACACACACACACACAGATACACTCATCTCATACTCTTGCATCTCTTGAAGGCGGAACCGTACCTGAGTAGTGCCCACTGCATCATGATGGGATACTGGGATGGAGTTGTTCACTACACTATGCTCCTCCTCATGGTCCATCAGATGACCGCAGGGTAAAAATGATTTTCTTCACTAGACCAACACACAGCAATAGTCCAATACAGTTTCACTGGTTCCTCTAGTACTTGACTACTACAGGTTGATTTTGTGCTGATATCTACAGAACAGAGTTTGAACAATGGCTGTTATATTATACAACCCAGTTTAAATGAGATGTGCTGATGAGCTGTGCTAATGTGTGACCTGTTGATCTCTATATAATANACTACAGGTTGATTTTGTGCTGATATCTACAGAACAGAGTTTGAAACAATGGCTGTTATATTATAAAACCCAGTTTAAATGAGATGTGAACAGATGAGCTGTGCTAATGTGTGACCTGTTGATCTCTATATAATACTATTTTAAACTGCATTTTACAAATTCTTTTGTAATTATTGTTATGCATGCGTTTTTTATGACTTCATATTAAATAATTGGCCTAGTCAATATAGTGTCAATAAGTCAATAAGTCTGTCGTGTCATGCAGCATCATCTTTAAAAGAGTTTATTTTTGACAGATTGTGGGATTTGTTCTCTTTGTACAGAAAGCCATTTCGCAGTATGGCCCTCGTGTGGGCGGGATCTGTGATAGCCAATCAGATTGTCTTCATCCCAGGCATTATATTAGGTAGTAAACCACATTTTTGTTGCTCCAAATTAAAACCACACTGTTCCTGATGTGTTTCTGTCAGGCACAACTTGTTGTATACTGGTGCTGCTGTGTTTTTAGGTAAATATGGAAAAAACCTCCAGCCGGCTTTCTGGAGAAATGCCCCTTTCTTAGTTTCATCCATATGGGCGGCAGCCAAGCTTTTCAGTAGGCCGAGAGAACTGTCAATCATTCCTGCTGACAAGGTGAGAAAAAGTTTGTGGGGTGATAAGTTTGTGAGGTGATAAATCATAAGAAGCTCAGCTTGAAGGCTGATGGTACTGTACTGATGTTGTCCCTAAATCCACTGATCAAAACCCAATTATTTATAAACAGTTTGTGTGACTTGAGGGTAACATACTGCCTCAGGGTCTGAATATGTTGTTTGTAGGTGGAGGCCCAACAGAAGAAAGGGCTGCTGTCTCGACCCGTGGACCTTCTGCTCACACTGGGTCTCATCGCAGCTCTGATCTTCACCATGTTCCGAGGGTTTGTGAGTATCCGTCTCTCATTCATCCCTCCATCTCTCCATCCATCATCCACTCACTCATTATTTATCCGTCAATCACTTGATCTTTTACAGGTTGTTCTAGAATGTTCCTTGGATTCGTGTTTCTCCTACATCTATCAGTATGAGCCGTACATGAAAGATAATGTTGGGTTTCCTAAAGTAACGGTGAGTTCACCGCACCTGTGTACATGAATTATGACTGCAAACTAGTCTGCATACTAGTCCGCTCCCAGTCTACTAGTCCTGCAACCTAGTCCGGCAAAGTACATACTTTTAAGTATGTAATAAGACAATACTATGTATTACCACATCATAAAACAGTGTCTTGAAAACACAGACTTTTTGTAACTACAAAACCAGCTTCACTTCCTCTGCGTGTAGCAGACTGTGTTATATAACTGTTTCAGCCTCCTGTATGTGTTTGTATTGTGTAAATATAAACTACAGTACATACAGTCAGGATATTTAACATGTATGTGTGAACCGTTATAGACTTTTCTGTACTGGGTTGTGGGTAATATAAGCCCAGAAAGCGAATTATATTCGATTATACATCAAACTGGAATATGCAGATGCTGTAGTGATGAATATAAGTATGACTGTCTCATTTCAATTTCATGTGCTTGTAGATGCTGGTCTTCTTGTTTTATGCTGTGCCACTCCTGTCGGCGTGTGTATATGGGCTGTTGACTCCTGGATGCACCTGGATGTTGGACTGGACGCTGTTTCTTGCAGGAGCTGTAGCCCAGGTGAACATGCAAGAACCTTGTTCATGAGCTTATCTGGCGATTCAGCGCTGTTCATGTGAATGAAATGGGTCCATCTCTAGTGCTAAAGCTCACCTTCTTCTGATTTTTCCACAGGCCCAGTGGACTCACATCGGCGCTTCCGTTCACTCACGCACACCTTTCACCTACCGGATCCCCAAAGACGAGTGGCATCTTGTCGTCACCCTCAACCTGCTGTACGCTGCTGTGCCCGTTCTCCTCGCGGTCCGTTGCTACATGGATCAGGCATTCTTTATGAAGAACGTTCCGCCGGGACAAGCCAACAACGACAAGAAGATGAAGTAGAACCTTTACTTGCAAGAACACGTAGAACATCCTCAAGGACAACACAGAACCCTCTCGATGGAGATTCCACAGAATAAGATCTACACTGCAGAGTCAGACCTGAAACTTTATTAGTAAATGTTTGTGACAGACAATATGTCTGTGACATATTCATGTTTTTTACACTATCTGTGTTGGTTTCATTAGGTCGGTATTGAAAGCAGCTGAGTTTCACCCGTTCAATAAATGTAACTTTTCTTCCAGGTTATAAAAGTACTAAAGCTATGATCAGTCTTTTCTACTGTACATTAAAATGTTTTAATGTCAGATCTGACTTAAGCGCATATGATTTAAATTTGAACATAGATTAAGAGGAAGTGTGAACATCTTTTATATTTCAGTATTATTGGACGTGACATGAAAACAATTTTTAGGTTATCAATATCCTGGCGCAGTCGTACTAAAATCTGTTTATTTTTTATCATTTTTTGTCTTAGAAGTTGTTGGCTTGTGTAAATGTGTGAAACCGTTCAAACTACAGATCTCTGATCTGCATTTGCGTCTATGTCTTAAACTTAACTGTGAATGAGTCATTTAGTGAAATCTGAATAAATATGGACTCTGGCACATGTGTGTCCACAGACACAGTTTGTTAGCCAGGTGATTACATCAGCGTGAGAGACGAGGGCGTGTCCACTGAGGGTGGGTGTGTCCTAATGCAGTTTAAGCTCAACTTCTAAAGCAGTTTCTTGGTATGTCATGATTATTTTATTTGTTTTTATCATTCATGTATTTATCTGTGTAGTTTAATTTCATGAAAACATGTTTAATAATGTTCTGCATTATTAAACTGGAAGCTATTTTAAGAACGTGTTGTGATTACATTATTTGTTATAAAAAACCACGTCACAACACAAAACACAATTGGTCTTATTTTCTTTAAACATGTTCGTAACATGTTTTGTGAGGGTCATACGATTTTGTTTGCATATTGTGTTTTAATGTATTGTTGGAAAATGATGTTTCAAATGTGTTTTTGTACTAATTTGAGGACCTTTCTGTGGTAGGTCATGTTTGCCAGAGTTGGTTTTGCTCTTTGCCTGTCGTGAACTCTCATATCTCTTTGTCTTGTGAAACTCCCTGTTTATTATGTTTCCTGTTGGGCTCCAAAGGGAACGCTGGGGCACGGGTTCACTGAGAAGAGATATTTATAACATTGCAACACTGAGATAAAAGATTAAATTTACAGTTATCCTTCACGTCTTATCAAATCTCTGACCCTTGACCCTGTAGATGACATCACACATCTCTGATTACCTGCCCTGCTGACCTTTCACCCGGACAGAGAGTTGTATCGTGCAAAGCTACATTCTCGCAAAAACAGCCCTACAAATTTACCTGACACACACTGGCCGGCTTCACTCTTAATATAACAATGTAAATCAGAATGTACCAACAATATGAATCAGGATTACATCAATCCTGATTCATAACCGCTGGTGTAAATAACCGTTCTGAATGATTCGGTTTCTGTAATGATCGTAAAATCTGGTTTACAGATTTACTACAATTTGCTTTGATTTAATTTCTGTAATATTACTCATAACTACTGCCTTAAAATGTTTTATTAATGCCTTTAAATTCCACAAAATGTCTATGTGGAATTTAACTGTTTCTGTGGCCTATTCACGTTAAGTAGTCTTTACAATCAATTGTGGAACAACCTAAATCGATTCAATGAGCTCTCGCACATTCTCTCGCAGACAGACTCATTAGGGTTTCTGAAGCGGCAGCTGTTTTGTGTGGAGTTACAAAGAGCATGTATAAATATCGCTTTCACAATCACTATCAAATGCTTTGATGTGAGTGGTAACCGTGGCAACGACGGAATGGCCAGCAGCTATTGGCAACTGTAAATGCACTCGCTGGCCTAAAGAAGTGTTGAGTTTCCTGTATCTGCCTGGAAACTCCAAGATCAATCCGTGTTTGAAGATGTTTACTTAGTTCCGTTTGTTAAATATCAGATTTTAGCATTGATTGGCCTATTGGAAGAGGCTTTCAATTGTAAAATACTGAGGGGCTGAATCATACTTTACATATGTAAATGTAATAAACTTACATTGAGATGACAAGATCTTTCTTTTCTTCTGTCTTTATTAGGCACGTCTCTTTGTGTCTTTTTCACACACCGTTTGCACCATAGACAGACAGATATTAGCCTTGTCCCAAATTTTAACGAGCTGCCTACCTAGACAGAGCTTACGTGTGACAGCATCGTAGGTGTGTTCCTGACAACATTATCCCTCAGATTAACTTAAAAAGATAATTTCTTCCGCATGTATCATAAGTGGATAGTGAAATCCTATAATGCATTGACAAAACACCCTAGCAACCACTTAGATACTGAAGTGTTGCAACTGAGCTCTGACATCCCATAATGAATCTATATTAAGTAGGGTGTCCTTCCATAATCTTAGAGTGCAGTAATGAGCAAACAAATTGCTCTTGTTTTAGCTAACGGTCTTACAGTGGTAGTTCGTCCATTTAATTTTTTAATTTCGTCCTTTTAATTTCCTGTTAAAACAATTATTTTCATTCTTTATTACTATGTACATACTATGTATGTAGTATTCTACAACTTCTATAGGACAAAATGGCTTCTACAGCCTGTACGATGTTTTAGGAGTAAAACCTTTGATACAGTAGTAATTGTTATGTAAAAGTATCTTAAAGGCATCGGTTCTGATTCAAACAGTTTTATTGTTGGTTTTAAGTTTATTAAAGAAAAAAACAACACAGCAACAAACATGAAGCCGTACAAACATTAATGAATGACCGAGTTCCATCCTGTTCAGTAAGTTGGGCTCTCACCGAACGGTCTGTTCTTACTCGGGTGAGAGAATCTAAAACAGTTTTACACAATCCAAAGCATCAGTGTGGACAATTATGTTGCTGTTAGTCATTGTGCAAAAATGTAAGTTCTGGTTAGTTTTCAGCCCCCAGAAAAATGCAAATACACTGCAATCAAAAAACGGTCCAAAAAGAAGACTTCTTTATCTTTATGATATACGATGTAAAGGAAAAGTATATAAAGTAAAACAATAAGACTTTCAAACACCTAACAGAGTGACAGCTTTAGAACAACGTTTGTGAACATGATCATGCCGAGAAACTGTTGCAAACGAACACGGAACGTTAAGAAGGAATAAATGATTGTGCAGAGAAACTCTTGCACGCTATTTACAGAAGAAAATCCAACAGCGAGATTAAATAAGAATGAAAGTGATTTGATGGATTATTAATGTGAGTCTTTCTTCATCAACGTCATGTTCACTAAAGAGTATATGAAGAATATAGCAACAAGCACACCGAACAAACATATTCTACAGAGAGGAAAGAAAACGCACACTGCGTTACTGCAAACACAACGTGTGCGATCGTGAACTAGTTAATGAGTATTATCTCGCATACACACCAAGTACACTCATATACACACACTTCCACAAAGTGCACACACACACATGCGCGCGCACACACACACACACAAAATAGAGGCATTAACACATGCAGTGACATCCAATTACACACTTATACCTTCACTCGCACACACGCTCGCACACACACCTCAAAGACACGTTTCTATACTTCAGCTGGTGCGTGTTAAAAGGAGGTGTCTAAAATCCTACAAATTTCTCACACGAGCTCCTTCACACTCCAGCAGGGCTGCAGACGAATGAAGAAGCTCCTCGGAGACAGAAACAGCGTGAGCGTCATGATTCAGACGGTTCATATTTTCAGCTTGATAATCAGAGCGGAGAGCAAAGAATGAGACATATGCTCAAAAACAAACCTTCTGAATTCCCTAGGCAAAGGTTTTAGTCTTGTCATCCTCACGAGTTACGAGCACATTGAATATATAACCGTAAACATTATATAACCCAAACAATCTACAGCAAAACACTGTAAACTACAGTTCTACTGTCGGCTGCTGCATCGACTAATCAATGGAACTATTCTAGTAAGATTAACAGCTGAAGAATCTTATCTGCAGCAGACCGGACATATAACCAACTGTATTAACTCACATACGTGAGTCACTCTACAGGAATTAACCCTCTGTGTGGTTCGGTCTAAAGACTGTTGAGATGAATATGCTGTTAGTGAAGAACGCTCTTCTCACAAAGTATGAAAACAGCAGATTAATGAAACCTAAATACATTTGAACAGTATTAAAAGGGAAAGTCACAGAGCAAGAGAGTTTTTAAGGGGAAATGAAGAGAAGAAGATCAGGAGGAGGAGATTTAGAGGAGTGATTTTGTCTCTCAGGGTCTGTTTGATTCCTCTGATGTCACAGGGGTCGTGCCCCACTTTTAACTCCGCCCTTGTGGTTTAATCCCGCCCCCTGTGACCAGATCCGTGTCTCCGGTGTCTTCTGTGCTCACGGCGGGATCTGTGATGTTGCCGACGGTAACGGTGAGATCGCCGCGCTGTCAGCAGATGGAGAGACAGAACGTGAGCTGAGCAAACATGAAACATTTCTTCAAATAATGTAAATGAATGTCACAGAACCATGTTGGAGGTAAAACCACTGCTCTGAGATCTGTGGCCGATCTCATCAGATGGTATCAGCATCATTGTACTTGTTATTTGTTTCAATTACCTCAGATTTTTCTTCTACAATTTTTTAAGGACAAATAAACAGACAAAAATGATTGGTGAAATATAATAAAATATATGAAAAGTGAAAGCGTGCTTCATAGCTCAGATCATTCGGTATTATTCAGTCCGTTGTGTGTTGTGAGACTCACACTTGGTACAGATGATCTTGGGTCTTTCCCAGGTTCCATTGGGTCGACAGCGGACGGTTGGTATGTGTCGCTGAAAGAAGCCGTCGTCACACTGGTACCGCACCACGGTGTGGATGTCATAGTGAGATCTTCTGCGGCCCACCAGGTAAGCGTTGTCCACTGCTGGAGGCGTTCCACACATGACTGCCAAACACACACACCATCAGTTCTCCTCCATGAAGACAAATTTCTTCCAGAACATTCCTTGTTATGCTGGTTGAAAGTCTCTTCACATCCTGCTAGCAATCGCTATATAAAGTCATCACTAACTACAGTGGTTACAATCCTGGCCGTTAAACCTGAGTTATAAAAATGTTATTTATGAAATAAATAAAAAAAATCTTGACATTGTCTGGCACAAACTCAAACTCAATCATTTCTCGAGAATAACTCTTATTTCCAAAGACAGGAAGTCTGAAGATCAGCTCTAAATCTGTTTTCTGGCATCACTGCTGAGAGACGCCACAAAGAAAGGCATCGTGGGAATTATAGTGCCGAGCTTAAAGCTTAAACTGACATTCTGAGATCTCCTCAATGGGGTTTAAAAACTTGCCCCAACAACTGAGAACTCCTTGTGTTGAAGATTCAAAGAGAGAATTTTTCTGCCCTGGACGTTAAAACCCTGAATACTGAACTGAAAGCCAATATCTTAGCAGTTTGGCCCCTGTAGAAATCACAGCTATCCAACGCCAAGATCGAATAAAGCAGCACTTACATGTTAAATTCAGCTTTTGCCTTTTCAAAACTGTTTTAACTGTTAATGGGAAAACTGATGGACATTTCAATACAATTATTTTCAATCATGGTATTGTAATATGTGAAAAGCATGCAGGAGGTAAAATTTGAAACAGGGATTAGCTGGATTAGCTGAATCAGGTGCTAATCACAGATGATTGTGCAAGCTGATTGTGCAAGCAACGCACACACACACACACACATACGCACAGAATAATGTGTGAGCAGGTTGATCAATAAGAACCCAAAATGGAGAACATAGTCCATTTAGAAGTATGTGGCCTACGGGTTAAAGGTTGCGGGTTCGATTCTAAGTGCCGGCAGGAAACATCTGAGGTCCAATTGAGCAAGGCACCTTTCTTCCCAATTGCTCGCCAGGTACCCACTGCTCCAAGTATGTGTGTGTGTTCATCACTCACTGCTTCTAACATGTGTGCAGTCAATTTGATGAGTTAAATGAGTTAAAAATGAGTTTTACAGTCACCATGCTTGGCCCGCACTTCACAAGACACAGTCTCGTTTGTATGTGACGGTTGTGTGTGAGGAGAACTCACCTGTTCCCTTCTTGCAGATGTAGGGCAGGTTATAGTTACAGGGCACATCGTTCCACTTGCCGTCCTCTCTGGAGATCATGACCGTGCAGTCCTCTCCGCCCGCGAAGAAATTATCCGGCTGATTCTCACGCCAGTTCTCGTACACCTGCGAGGGAGAACAGACAGTGGCACAGCTCGGGTGAACTCAAGGTGACTCACCGGCAGCATTCGGTGCTCCTGTGTGCATGAAGATCCACACGTTTCTCTGATGACATACTAACTCTGATGACAGGATAAACATGCGGATCTTTCTGAAACAACTGAACGCTCCTGAACTATGAAAGCAATACGATACAGAATCTGGGAATAGGTTAATAATAAAATGATTTATGTGCATCTCTATCCTTTAATAACAGATCAACAGATTGTCTTTAGAGTTTCCAGTGTTTGAAAAATGTAAGTTTTACCATTGTTATTTCTGTCATGTTGGATTAATCATCTGTTACTTACAACATCCAATCCATCTGTCCACTGAAAATCATCTTCCACTGTACGATCATTGAGTCCGATCCAAACATTCTCGTGACCTAATCCTGAGGAACCGCAGAGAGACACACAGTAGGTACACAAGAGATTTACTTAACAAACCTTCATCATTCT
>JAZGTJ010012945.1:0-15441 GCA_036877575.1 Botia almorhae
AGCGAGTCAGGAAACATTTTCCTCCACCAGCATCACGTAGTGACCTGGCCACTATTCTGCAAGAAGAATGGCTCAAAATCCCTCTGGCCACTGTGCAGGACTTACATCTGTCATTCCCAAGACGAATTGATGCTCTATTGGCCGCAAAAGGAGGCCCTACACCATACTAATGAATTATTGTGGTCTAAAACAAGGCGTTTGAGTTTCATTGTTCAACCCCTGTAGAATAGAATAAAAAATCAAATTCATGTTTTAACCAGAGTGAGACGTTTATAAATGGCAGATATTACATTTAAAACTAATAATAACAGACTAAAACTGACGCTCGAGGGTAAAATATGTTTCTGTCAGGATGAAAATGTGAAAGGAATTACAATGGAACATAAGTGTTTTAAATCAGTGGCTGCAACTGATGATGGTTAGAAAGGGCGTGCAGAAGAGGAACACGCCAACATCAGAGCAGAAGCACATAAACTGGGTCTCGCTGACGTGATCCCGCTCATCAGCTCTCCACGGATGACTCACTCACCATACTTAACATGAGCGGCTGGAACACGGAGTGTGATAAACATGAGTACTGCTGCGCGTGTGTTTCACTTCACTCTTCACTGGCTGATTCATCACAGACCAATCAGCACTTAGGAATCTGGGGTGAAAATCTCCCAGCGCTCCGTTGGGCAGGAGAAAACTCTCCCTCACATGCAAACATCTCCGGCTATAAGCTCCCAGAGAGCATGTGGAGTCTCTTTTCCTAGCCAAAGAATTCCTGTGCAGTGACTCAGATTAGACGCTGTTCTTTCCTTCAGGAAAACAGGCTGGAAAAACAGGGAAAATCGGAGCCTCCTGTGAGAGCACAAGCAGCAAGGGGTCCAATGGTCTGCCGCACGTGCAGGAGCTGCACGGGACTGATGGGGAAGATAGTGTGTGACGCATATCACAGCCATTATGAATTCACACTGGACTCATTCCTCCTGCCTCTCTCGGTCTGTCTCTTTCTTTGTGTTACAGTAAGCTAGTAAGTTGTTAGTTGTTAACTAAGCCAAGCCCTATTACTGTTGCTCTCTTGCTCACAATGACTGAACAAGCCCTCAGTGTTACAATTCAGTGTAACTCATCCTGTCACAGATTCAAAGAATGAAACAAAAAATCATGTGACCTGCTGAGTATCTCACCAATCACACAGACAGTTAAAAAAATCCACAACTTACTGTACTTACAGTGGGAGACCTGAGCCATATTCAGAAACTGGAATATCACAGCAGATGTGTCAGTAATCAGCCACCAAACACAGCACCCTAGAGATTACCTAAAATCACCCTAGCAATTACATTTAGGAACTGCATAGCAACATGCTAGCAACCACATACAAGTACATAGCAACACCATGACAACCACCCACACTAGCATCATGCCTGTGAGGTTATATTAAATGAAACCAGACAAACACACACTCTATACATCTGGCACATGTTTCATGCAGTGATGTCAGAGATTATATGACACACTACAGCAGCTGGGTGTTCTCAGCACTATGTAAACTCTAGACGATTGTGTTTAGTGTGAGTCAGTCGGGCCATAGCTCTGAGTTTCAGTCTGGCCTGAAACAAGCTTTGCATTGTTTGTGTGTTTTTGTACCATTGTAAAAGTCACACACATTGTGGGGAGCAGCCAGCAGTCCCAGGAGGGAATCTGATTGTTACACAAATTAAATGACGCTTTTTTGACGTGTTAAAATGGAAAAGGTTTTTGTGAGGGTAGGGTTAGGGAAAATAATCTACATTATATGTGCAGTATAAAAATCATTATGTCTATGCAAAGTCCCCACAAAGATAGCTGTACAAACTGTGAATGTATGTGTCAGTGTGTGTCTTACCTGTGCAGCCTGTCGCCCCCTTCCTGACGGAAAATCCCAGATCACAGTGACAGATAAATGAGCCCTTCGTGTTCTCACACTTCCCGCTCAAACAGATGTTTGGATTTAACTCACACTCATTCACGTCTATCACACACACACACACAAAAGATAAATATAAAGTAAACATAAGAAATAATCATTTTAAAAACAGCCTCATTAATGGTATACTGTGTGTGTATATTTACCCAGACATGATTTCATATCTTCAGACGACATAAAGCCATCAAAACACAGACACTGAAACTCTCCAGGGATGTTTGTGCACTGACCACCATCACAGATATCAGGACTGTCCTCACACTCATCCACATCTGCAAACACACACACACAGACAGCTCTTCAACTGTGTGTGTGTGTGTGTGTTTGTACTGTATGTGTGTGCAGTAGTGTGTAAGCAGAAGTGTGTGTGTTTGTATTGTGTGTGTGTGCAGTAGTGTTTGTGTATGTGTGTGAGTGTGAGTGCAACCGTATGTGTATTTGTGTGTTGCGTGGCTGCTGTGTTTGCGGTTTCCACCTGTGCAGCTCCTGAGGTCAGGCATGAGGGCATAACCACGGCGACAGCTGCACTCATAACTTCCCTCTGAGTTCGTGCAGAAAGTCTCACAGCCTCCATTTTCAATGGTGCACTCATCAATATCTGAAACATCATCATCACTTTCATTAGAGTCCACAGTCCTGCTGTGTGTGTGTGTGTGTGTGTGTGTGTGTGCGCACCCTACCCACACAGGCGAGTCTGTCCTCAGTGGATTTATAACCAGTGTTACAGGAGCACTGATAGCGTCCAATCATGTTCACACACTGACCGTTCTTACATAGTCTGTCACTTAATTCACACTCATTAATATCTGCAGGAGAAAACAAACAAACAAACACTGTAAACAAACACACTTACCTCATACAGAGAGTGAATATAATGATCCAACATTAACATTTATTCATTTTGCAGATGCTTATATTTAAAGACACTTACAAAGAGAAAGAGCATTTAACATTTGGTCCACAAAAACAACAAGCCTCATCTACAAAACAGAGTTTCGGTCTTTATTCACTGGCTCTCATGTTGTTGTGAACACATGACCTCTCTAATTTTTAGTGGAACACAGACAGAGAAATGAAAAAGAGTGTGACAGTGCAGGTTAATATAGTTAACTGAAATTAAAACAGCATTTAGTTTAAACAACCTAAAAAAACAAAATGAAAACTAACATCTTTCTAAAAAACTAAAACTCATGTTTTATTAAACTTTTAGGCACTATTTCAAAACTGTTTCAAAACTAAAACAAAACAGAAAATATTATAAATCATTTTTGATCTAAAAAGAATAGGGAATAGTTTGCTTTGAAAATACAAATTGTTCCCAGCCAAGTAATTTGCTCGTCTGTATTAACTGAAACAAATACAAATAAAAAACAAAAATATATTGATAGATGAAAATAAAAACTAAAACAAAACTAAGGTAAAGTACTAAACTATAATACCCAGTTTCCTCTCTCACAGCTGCTTCAGAAGTCACATTTGTATAAAACATTTATGACACTTTAATGGTGTTGGAAGGCCTCTGGTCACTATTTGCTTTCACTGTGCTGAGGATCAGTGTGGATGTTCTGAACATCTCCATTTGTCTTCCACAAAAGAAAGAAGGTCATGCAGGTTTGGAACAACATCAGTGTGAGCAAATCACGACATCATTTAAATATTTCCTTTAATGTCGTAAACATGTAATTCAGCCCAAAAAAGGCAGTAAAAATCAGTAATCAGACATCACATCAGACGGGGTGGGGAGGCATGTCCCTGAGAAAAACACTTACTAAAGACTGATCTTTATACTGCTGTGCTGATGAAAACCATCTGGAGGTTTAAGAACAGAGACTCACACAACAGGCCTCTGGAGTTCATCATCAAACTCTTCAGCTTGACTCTGCTGTTTGACTGAACACTCAACACAAGCACTGACAGTGCAGTGACTTCTGTGACCAGTCAGAACTGTGAGAGATTTTGACCTGCCATGGTTTTATGAATATCACAGAGTGTACAAAATGTTCGAAGCCCTATCAAAGAGGTCATGATTTTTACATGGCTTTCTGTCAGAACAGAATAGTGGCTTTCTTCTAAAGATTCTTCCATCACCTGTATGACTTTTTTGCTTTTTGTGGGACAGAAGAGATTATATTTTGAGAAATGTCTCTGTAGTTTTGTGTGCGTACAAAGGAAGTCAATGGGTGCCACTATTGTTTGGTTACCAAAATATCTCCTTTTATGTTTCTGAAAAGCAAAAAGTTATACAGGTTTGGAATGACATGAGGGTGAATAAATGATGGAGGAATTGTTTTAAACTTAATGCATATTTACTAACATAACAGGGTCACATGACTCCAGGATTCTTAAGGACCATCTAGACAAACATCAAACAAGCTTAGTGTGTTTTTCATGATAAGTAACACTCTTTCTGCTCTGACACGTTCATCAAGATTTTGTCAGAGAGTCATTTAATTGACAAGTTCTGATGGGGCTTTACTGGAGACCCACAGCTTTAAAACACACACACACAGTAGGGTGTTCCATAGACTTAATGGTTTTTATACTGTACAAACTGTATATTATATCCCCTACACTAACCCTACCCCTAAATCAAACCTAACCATCACAGAAAACTTTCTGCTATTTCAGATTTTTATAAAAGATCATTTTGTATGATTTACAAGCTTAAATCCTCATGGGGTTAAAATGTACTGGTTTTATTATACTTGTGGGGACATTTGGCCCATATAATGTAGTGAATACCAGGACTACACACACACTGACCCAAACAGGCAGAGCCGTCTGGAGCGATCTCGTGGCCCTCCGGACACTCACAGCGGAAGCTTCCCTCTGTGTTGATACACTCACCACCTCTGCACAACAACGGGTTACGTTCACACTCATCAATGTCTGAAACACAGACACACAAAACTCTCAGCTATTTATGACTGACTTATTTGTGTGCAAGACAATCAGAAAATAATAATGTTTGTGTGTGTTGATGTGTGTTTGTGTGTGTTTGAGAATGTGTGTGTTTGTCTCACCCATGCAGTTCTTCATCATCATGAAGCCGCTCTCGTATCCAGGGAAACACTCACAATGGAAATCACCCGCCGTGTTCATACACGTGCCGTGACCACACAGGTCAGGAGAGATGCGACACTCATCAATATCTGCGCACACACACAGAACACAACACACCAGTGACATCTGTGGACAGTGAATTTCATCTCGTGTGTGTCTCCTGTCATCAGATTTCATACTGCAGACTGATGCAGAAATATATAACCAATACAAAAGCAGGTGTGTTTGTGGCTTGAGTGATGTATCACCTGTACAGTTTCTCTCATCAGAATCCAGAGCGAATCCGCTGTCACACCTGCAGCGGAAGCTGCCAATTGTGTTTCTGCACCTGCCATTAGTGCACAAGCTGTGAATCATTTTACACTCGTTGATATCTGCAGAGAAACCCAGATCAACACAGTCAAGATGATTAAAGAACAGCAGTAAATATAGCCGTCAGTCCTCATGCTCTGAACACACTGTTTACTACATGATCTTTACTAAATTGCTCATTTTAACACCAGTCTGTGTCCGAGTGTCACCTGCAGTCTCAGGGTAACAGGTCAATTACAGGCAGACACAGTATGTGTTTATCCACTGAAAACAAAACACAAATCAAACAAAATCAGACACCTCCTCTCACTAATAATACTTTGGTCAGAAACAGTTCTCACTCTGGTTCAGGAGTGAATATGTATTATGTACACATATGGATTCGTGGAACTACTGGAACCATGGAAATGATGGATTCACTTTTGCTCTCTCACTTTACCTTTGAGAAATGGTTTTCCATTGATGAAATCTCCACGGTGGGAGAAGCCTGGCCCACGTGGGCAGAGCTGAGAGTATTCTGCTGTTCCTTTCTCCGGACACTCGTCACACTCTGGGCCCCAGGCCACACCCACCGAACAGCAGCACGCGTCCACGCGATGCCGCCCAGAAATGGGAGCGCCACAGCGCTCGTCGATGTGTGTAAGATAACACAGCTCGGTGCGCAGATCTGTAAGAGGTCACACACACACATTCATCCCCAAACACACACACACATTTATCCCCAAACACACACACGGATATTGTATTAAGTTTTGCCCCGCTGTTTTCTGGAGATCACAAGATAAATATAAGAATGTTTGTCCACTATGGGCTTCTGTACATTATTTAAACAGATTGTCTTTGACCCACTGCCATTTGCAGTCAGAATTATACCCCAATCAAGAGTGTACTCTGCTGCAGTGTACTCTGGTCTACGTACCTACACAAGTTCTTCCAGACGCGTCCACAGTCATACCACTGGGACACTGACACACAAACGATCCGTCTGTGTTTACACATTTTCCGTTAATGCAGACGCCAGGAAACACCTCACACTCGTCCACATCTACACACACACACACACGAGAGTGAGTCTGGTGCACTGAGAGCTCAGGGTGATTGTCTGTTGGTGTGAGTTCTCACCCTCACAGATGCTGCCCTTCACCCTGGCATAACCTCTAGAGCAGAACGGATCTGAAACACACACAGTTCAAGATCACAAAGCATCTTACTATCAAAGCTACTGGATCCACATCACGGGTGGTGTGTAGAGGTTAAGGTTGCTGGTTAAGTGTTAATAGTGAGGTCAGGGGGTTCTGATACTGCTGTTTTTTGTGATCTCACCTGGTTCACACTTTGCACAGGGCGATCCCCACGCCGACCCAAGTGTAGCACAGCAGTGAGACTTCAGTGTCGCCCCATTAATATTAATCTCACACTGTCCATTGACCACCTTCAGCCAACACGTGCCCTTAGTGGTCTCTGAAACACACACAAAACTGAAGTTCCCCATCATAACCTGTGACCTGTCAGGAAGAGTGTGACAGGCTGTGATTGGCTTACCCACACACAGTGTCCCTGAGCTGTCCAGTGAACTTCCTGTTGAGCACAGACACACAAACGACCCGGGGCTGTTCTTGCACTCACCGTTCACACACGGATCGGACAAACACTCGTCGATGTCTGAACACACACAATATCCAGAGCTGTGATTGGATCAGATCTCTACAGAACAGGACTGTGTGATTAAACAAGCAGCTTTCAGTATTTTTGAATCAATATATCTCTCTATAGCAATATACTTGAAATGGTTTCAATGTCGTTCATCATCTCAATCAAACAGCAGCAGCAGAAGAAATGTTTCATTCAGGAAACAGAAACAAAATCTAGTTTAAAATAATTAAGGCCATTTTCAGACTGTGGAAATAACAGTTAAATCATTTTTATCATAGTAAAACTGATAAACTGATAAATTTACCTACATATATTTCTACTGAAACAAATGAATGAATGAAAAATGGTACATAAAGACGTCTGTAAACAATCTGAGTAATGCTAAAAAACAACTGAAATGAAATTTCATGGCTGTTAAAATCATAGGATATGATGTGGCCTGTTTCTTCTATGGTGAATATTTGCATGTGACTGTGTTTCAGACTGTGTGTGTGTTTGTGACTGACCTTCACACACTTCCGTCTCCGGCTGAAAGACAAAGCCTTTGGGACACTGACAGGTAAAACTTCCTGGCGTGTTTCTGCACAAGCCGTTCTCACACAGATGTCTGTTCATCATACACTCGTCCACATCTGACACACACACACACACACACACACACACACAGACTAGTCAGGTTTCTAATGCGAGATCACTCATCTAATATCTGCAGATGTTTCTGACACTAACCGACGCAGCTCTTCCCTGTGATGTCCACTTCAAACCCCAGATTACAGTTACATTTGTATGTTCTTAACATGTTCTCACACACGCCATTCTGACAGATGTCAGGATCCAGAGCGCACTCATTTATATCTGTCACACACACACAGAGACAGAGTTTAATCTACATTTAAAACAAAGAATATTTTTGTGATCATTGAGATTTTTGAGAGAGAGAGAGGAAGAGAGTGTGTGTGTGTGTGTGTGTGTTTGGTGTCATACCTCGACCATCTGTTGTAGTTCCTGGGCCGTGACTGCAAAGAGCCGAGAACTCAGCTGAAAAACATAAACACATACAAATACACCAACCCACACATGCACCAATACACACACACACAAACACATTTATGGGTTTGCAGATCATCTAGAACTTTAAACATGTTTGTGTGTGTTTGGGGGTTGGGAATCCTAATGCCAGCAAAACCTGACAAATCTGAGCAAAATCTCCTTTTGGGATATCCTCATTTGTAAAAACACTACAAAAGTATAGTAAATAATGTTTTTAAATTGTAAAAATGTAGAAAGTTTTCTCTTAGGGTGAGTGAGGGTTAGGATTGTATCTAGATGTATATTAAAACAGTCTATAGAATGACCCCATTTAGATAAGTAAAAGTGTGTGATTATTTGTGTGTGTGTGTATGATTATGGCCAGAATAACACAAAAAGGTTCCAAACACACTCAAAGAGATTTGATTTTAAACATGTTTTAACCTATAAAACACTGATGCTGCTCATAAACAAGCTGACATCATTGATAACATCACCGAGCCCATGTGAGCAGAGATGTGTTCGTCATGTACAGCTTTGTGTGTGTACCTGAGTTAAGGGGTGGGCAGGGTTGGCAGGGCTCTCCGAAGGCGTAGTCTGCACTCGCACAGCAGCATTCAGACTTAGTGACGGCACCAAAAAATGGTCGAACACACTGACCCCGTTTATAACCTCCATAACATGTGCTGCGCATGTGTGTGTCTGCAGACAAAACACACAGAACCTTCCTCACAAACACACTCAACAAAAGAGCAACAAGACAATAAACATCAGCAAAGACTCTGAGAAGAGACCAAACCGGAGACAGTGTGTGTGTGTGTGAATGTGGGTGCGAGAGGGTGAGTGGTCACACTCACCTACGCAGACGCGTCCATCCAGCCCCACAGCGAGTCCTGGCATACACTCACACCTGAAGGAGCCCTCAGTGTTCACACAATGACCGTTCATACACATACCAGGAACCTCACACTCATCCACATCTGACACACACAGAAAGACACACACAGACACAGTTCTTCTGTTTCTTCTGGAGATAAAGAGTTGCTGTTTTTCTCAGTACAGAAAACAGAAGTCAAGACTCTCTTGTAATGATCCACCGATGAATCGTAATCATTTGAAAATGTCTAATATTCACTTAATATCACCCAAAATTCATCTGAGCAGACTCACAGCGCTGGTTGAGGGATATCAGTGTGATCATCAAACAATGTGTAATAAGCCTCATATAGACTTTTGTAACGTTTATACTTCACACACTTGCTGTTAGTCATTTAAATGGGACAACTCAGAGTCATTAAATCCAATGTCCAATGATGAACAATGGTGAACAATGATGTTCCTCATCCAATGTACGTTCAAAACATATATACGGTACGTTCAAAACATACATACGGTACGTTCAAAACATATATATGGTATGTTCAAAACATACATACGGTACTACCGTTCAAAACATTCATACGGTACGTTCAAAACATATATACGGTACGTTCAAAATATATAAGCCAGCAATTTTGAATCCTATGTAAATGAATGCTTGAAAACTAGAAAACTTTTCATACTGTACTTGTGTCAGTGTCGGATGAAGAGTCCATGTTTTGTGCCACATGGATTGATCACTGACATGCTACTCAGACGTGCTGCTCGATCAGTCACCTGAAGATCGCTCATTTTGCGCAAGTTATAAGAAATGGCTTGTGCACCGCCACACAAAACGGTCTTTCACACAAAAGCACACGCCGGCGCTCTCCTCCATTATGTCATTCAACATCAACATGGTCATGCAGACACTTCGAGTATAAACTAGGTTTTAATGTGAGTGTGTGGAGGTGTGTCTGTGTGTGTTTACTCACCTTTGCAGAATCGTCCGGTACCATCTAGTAAGTATCCAGGTTTGCAGATGCATTTGAAGCTGCCATCTTCATTGATACACATCCCATTCAGACAGATGTTCCTAATCAAACACTCATCAGTGTCTAAAACACACAGACACACACACACACACTAGTCAGGCCATCTGCTGTTTTTATACTCTACTAATACTAACTAATAATATTTTCTCACCCCTGAACCAAACCCTCACAGGTGTATGTAGGCACCTGCAGAAGGGACCTTAGGATTTTGGCACTAAGCCCTCTGTCATTTCTGATCTCGGCTTCACCCACTCTATCATGTCTGTTCATCTATTTGTGGAAACACACAGTCGTGTGCTGCTCTCTCACCTTGACAGTTTCTGCCATCAGATGAGACCTCAAATCCAGCGTTACACACACAGTGAAAACTGCCCTCTGTGTTCACACACCGCCCGTTGTTACAGATACGACCATTGGCTACACACTCATCCAGATCTACAGAGAACACACAGAAAATTGAGCATGTGCATTAGGGGTGTAACGATGTACCAATATCACGGTTCAGATCATTTGGAATTTCTTGGATTATTATAAGAAACTTGTGGGAGATGTGTACAATACCTGCAATTCAACATTGAATTTCAGATGCTGGTGTATATTTAGAAATAAATACAGTTCTTATTAGTTGTTAAAAATGTACAAAGTACAACTTGTGACAAACTTCCTTGACATAAGGTGAAATGAGGTCAGCAATGGGCCAGGGCTGGGTCAGAGCAGCAGGGGGTGGGGGCATTTGGTACGGCATGAGAGTTGCGCAGTATTTACCGTGGGTGGTATATTGTGTCTTTTCATCGAATATTGTTACACACAAGGTGCACTTGTGTATGCGTGTGCGTGCGTCTGCGTGAGCATGTGTTGTCATGCGAGTGTGTGTGATATCACCTCTGCACTCTGTTCTGGTAGCTGTGCTCTGGAAGCCGGCGGGACACTGGCAGTAATACGAGCCGTCCGTGTTTACACACACTCCGTTCACGCAGGGATTCCGCTCACACTCGTTATCATCTGAACACACACACGCTTATGTAGAACACACACACATTTATATAGAACACACACAGCAGAAGTGTTGGACATAAACATGTGATTCACTGACCGATACACTCCCCGCGGCTGTCCAGTCTAAAGCCCATGTTACACTCACAGCGGTAGCTGCCCGGCGTTGGCACACAGCGCCCGTTGATGCACAGATTACGAAACACCTCACACATGTTCCGGATACTTACATTCTGAGGCAACACCACTGAGGAGCAGAACAGACATGCACACACACTGATCACACAAAAACCCTGAAACTTGAGGCAAGAGCTGCCAACATTCACACACACAACCGCTCAAAAGTCACTTCACATTTCATATCCCCTTAAAAACGTGTTGCTCAGAAGGCTTACATGTTTAAAAATCTGTTTTGTAGACAAACAAACACTATTCTTTTCTATATTGACATGGCAATTGCTACATGGCATAAGTCATAGCTACAAAGCTAGGTCTGTAACAGAAGCGCATAAAACATATTACCAGGCCTCAAGGTGATTGTGGGCAGGTCCACTGATGTGGGCGGCACACCAGGAAATGGGCCTGGACCAGGATATGGACCAGGACCAGGCCATGGACCTGGGCCTGGATACACATCCGGGCCAGGATAGGGACCTGGACCAGGATAGGGACCTGGACCAGGATAGGGACCTGGACCAGGATAGGGACCTGGACCAGGATAGGGACCTGGGGCTGGACCAGGACCTGGGGCTGGGCCAGGACCTGGACCTGGTCGTTCCTGTTCAGGTATGGGCTGAACAATCAGACAGAGTGTCTGATATTCCTCTGAGGAGAGAGAGAACAGTTCTGATATCACTTAATACTCTTCATTCATAATAAACATCATGACTGATACTCTGTACATTAATGGGGTCACATCAAACTTTTCACCTAGATCCACTGACAATATTAATCAACATTTCTTGTGCTAAAAAAGTTTTGATGCCCATTTTCAGCCTCTTTCTAAACTTTAAAATGAATAAGCAGATGTGTGCAGCTGTGCCTTTTAAGACTTCATGTAAAAGTAAACCTCTGTATGTGAGGAAAGCATTTACACATCAGCTGTAGGTTTGCTATTCATTTCATCTGCGTCTTCCATGTGTTCGCTTTAGTTGCACGTGTCTGTTTCACTTGCATGTGTTCATTTCAGATGCATGCGTTGTTGTCAGCATGCCTGTGTTTTGTACTTTTTTTGCTCACAGTGACTAAGCAGGCCAAGTTTCTGATCACTTAACAGATGTCACTGATGGGTAAATTGCAGATAATTGCAGAAAGAGTTTAAAATAACAGGGGAGGAAAGTTCTGAAAGTTATAGTTTGTTCATAGAGTAAAATTAACTTGTTTCTAAAGAAAAATCCAATCTATTTTATTATATGAAGCAGCTGTGTTTGTGCAGGTCAATGTAGATTGTGTGCTGATACCTGTTCCTCTGATGGGACACATCTCTGGTACAGTTGACCCAGACCAGCACCCTCTGCTCTCACAACAACACTGACTCTTGGACATGCGCTGGGGAAGCAGGTTGGCACAGCGGCCGTTGACGATATTAGCATAACAGAACCCTGTGCGGGCATCTACAGCAGACACACACACAGACACACACACTGCTCAGTCGCATATGATGACGAGGACTCAGCAGCTGTGGGAATGGCGAGGCAGAGAGTGACGAGAAGGATGTTTGGCTCAAGAAGAGCTTGAAGTCATAGTGCAAATTCCTTCCATACAAACACTCCTGCACGACTGACTGCAGCCAAGCTGAAAACCAATGACCCACTTTACACAGAAAGACACACACACACCTCTCTCACACACACAACAAGGAGGAAATGTGTCATCCTCAACAGCAGAAAACAGACAGGAAGAGTGTAAGCGATCTGACAGACAGAAGATCATAATGACAGTGAGAGTCTGAGTTCAGTGTAATCACAGACTCACCAATGCAGCGGGAGCCATCAGTCGCCGTGTCAAATCCCACAGGACACCTGCAGAAGTAGCTGCCAACAGTGTTTGAACACTGACCCCCGTTACAAAGCCCAGCAATGTGAGCACACTCGTCAATGTCTGAGAGAGAGAGACAGACAGACACTGAGAACATGCGCTTAAACCAGCAGGAACGTCCAGGCTGTGGAACTTCCACACCAGTTCATCATTACGCCTGTTTTCCTGCTAAATGTACAGCTGGTAAAGAAAACTCTTATTATATTAAAGGACAGTGTCAACAGCAGCACCTCACACATCTGTTTCTAACAAATTAACAAATTAACAAATTAAACCAATAAAATTGTAATGTGGATAATTTCATGAGAATGAGCAAAAGAAACTCCCTTAGATACCACAAGAGGCAGATTTACAGTGACCACAGCATCTCTGTGCTGAAATATGATTTCAGAAACAACTGACAACATTCTGGAGTTTGGCTCTCAGTCGGGTGCTTTCCATAGCACAGGGCTGTTATTTCTGGGTTCAGGGCAGATACAGGGCCCACACAAATCAACATTCACCCTACGGGCTGAAGTTCTTTAACAGGTTTCGGTCAGCTTTAGCAAGGACTCATCTGCTAAAAATAAAACGTCTCTGCTGTAAACAGAATCAAATCATGGCCAGACACTCTCTCTCCATCCTGTAAACATCTTTAGATGTCTGGTCTTTGCTCCAGCTCTGAGCTAATGGAGCCCAAACACAATGCAAAAGAGTCAGATACTATTTAAACAAACTCACACAAATGTTACTGTCTAACTGATGTCTGAGCATCTACCCCTGATATTAAGACAGGATCTGTGATGTCATTACTGAAAACGACAGATGGGGCGGCAATGCATCTCCTGAATTCCCATTTGCAGCATTATATCAAAGGAGCATTCTGATTTCCACACTGATTTCAAGGGCTATATGCAGAATGTGATGAGTTTTCTGTGATTTTTGAAGATAAATGTGAGATTACTGATGACTTTCTCAGGAGAAACATCTGAAAAGCTCCTCATTGTTCATTCATGTTTTTCTGTGCTGTGAGTGCAGATGATACAAACCTTCACATTTCTGGGTAACTTCATTGAACTTGTGTCCAGAAGGGCACCGGCACTCAAATGAGCCAACAGTGTTCACACAGTTTCCCCCCTGACAGAGTCCAGGAATGGCCTGGCACTCATCCACATCTGCACACAGAGAGGAAATACTTTTGACTGAAATCAGTCTGCAGGATTCAAACATCAGCCCCCTCAGTAAGAAGCCCACAAACCTCACACAAAAAAACGTCAGTGATTGGAGGATGTTGTGAAAAAATAAAGCAACATATATATTACATTTTTTAAAAGTTCAATATTCTGCACTGTTAAAATATTTATCAACATTTCATGTGTTTTTTTCAACATTTCAAGTTTTTAGTTCAACTTTGCTTCACTAAAGATTTTACTAAAACAGAATAAAAATGTATTAATATTTCTCAAACACTCTGGTTAGCCACTTTCTTAGATAATAAACTGCTACTGGTCTTCTGTTTACCCTACACATTTACACTACGTTTACACTACACAAATTTACACTACACGTTTACACTACACAAGTTTACACTACACGTTTACACTACACAAGTTTACACTACACGTTTACACTACACAAGTTTACACTACACATGTTTACACTACACGTTTACACTACAGGCTTACGCCACACATTTACACTACGTTTACACTACATAAGTTTACACTACACTACGTTTACACTACACAAGTTTACACTACAGGCTTACGCCACACATGTTTAAACTACAAATGTTTACACTACAAGATTAAACTGCACACGTGTACACTACACATGTTTACAATACACGTTTACACTACATATGTTTACACTACAAGATTTCACTACACGTTTACACTACATATGTTTACACTACAAGATTACACTACACATTTACACTACATATGTTTACACTACACAGCTTTACCCTATAAGTTTAGCTTTATCCTACATGATGTGAGTGCAGAGCAGCAAACTGACAGAGAAAGCCAAAGAAAGGAAAAAACAGAGAAAAAATCTCAAGGTTCAGAACAAAAAACAGACTAATTTTAAGAAAAAAGGTGGGATAAAAAAATTAATAGACAGACTAGAAATGAAAGTGAGAAGTCCCTCCCAAGTGTGGCTTAGACAGCCAGACAGTAAAAGAATTTACCCAGCTGGAACCAATGACACACACATACACACACACAAATTTATATAAATCCAAAGAGACACCTTTTCACACCGTAGTCATCTCTGAAAATATCTCTAATATCTTCACGTCACATCATCACAGCTCACATCAGTTCACGTCACATCATCACAGCTCACATCAGTCCACGTCACATCATCACAGCTCACATCAGTTCCTGTCACATCATCACAGCTCACATCATCACAGCTCACATCAGTTCCCGTCACATCATCACAGCTCACATCATCACAGCTCACATCAGTTCACGTCACATCATCACAGCTCACATCATCACA
>JAZGTJ010012946.1:0-15441 GCA_036877575.1 Botia almorhae
GCGTCTCTCGCGCCGCACTTTCATTTCTGGTCGGGATTAGTCTGTCTTCTAAATGCATCTCGCCCGAGCGGGTAACGCAGAAATAGACCTCGATGTTTCATAATGGTATAGGACACGCCAGCGCTGGAGATGAATCTATTAGCCGAGGTGGATTTGTTGACGACGGTGCGGTGAGTAATTCGAGGCTGTGGTGAAACCGTATAAAAAATAAAGGAAGGGTGGGGGAGCACATGAAGTAAGAGAGAGAGAGAGAGGGAAAATCAAAAAAGGCAAATAAGATGATGCTAACGAAATAAGAAATGTCTGTGTCTCCGTTTGTCCCTCCGAGAGCTTTAGCCATCCGGCCTCTCGTTTTTCCAGCTTTTTAGCCATAAATGACACAGTTAATTAGGTGCTTTCGAAGCAACTGACCAAAGACAAATTATTCGTGGGCAGCAATTAGCTGGCAGGCTGGGAGGGCCCGTAATGCTGTTCTGAGCGGAGTACAGCACAGCCTGGAGGGGCCCCTGGAGGCCCCTGAGGCAGCATGAGAGGCCCCTGCGGCCTCATCATGTGGATCCGCTCATTGCATTACCCAAAAAAATGTTCTAATGGCAGACCGTGCCAGACTGCGACTCTTCAACCTCAGACAAACAGCTCTCTGTAGTCTCCTGTTTTCACTCACTGCGCAAGAAAGTTCGTCTCTCTCTTTCTCTCTCTGCTTATAAACTGTACCATCATCATCTATGTCCTTCCTCTTTTACTGGTCTCCAGAGACAAAAGTTTGGAGCCTGTATGAGAAGGAGGCCCAAGGTGCCTGTACAGTTTGTATATACGGGCCTGTGTGCTGGTTTATGGCCCTCATTATTTTAGATGGAGCCAACATAGACATATGCAACCATATAGGCAATATAAAGACAAATCACTCGTCTATATGTGAAAGGGGAACTCATAATATCAAAATATAGCTGCTGTATTCCTGCCTTATAGTTTAGTGTTTAGTGTGGAGCGCACACACGCGTTCACTGGAGCCGCACTGCTGTTGTGAGATTTGAGCTAAAGATGCAAAATGACATCCATCCCAGCTAACAATTCTGCATTGTAAGAACGTTTCACACATGTTTCCATTAGGTACAAAAACGTTATTATTATTACAAGGTAGTTATTCTGTAACATTTTTACTTAAGAATGACTTAAAAATAACGTTTGTGTTATATAGATATAGAACGGTAAAAAGTTCTTCTAACATTACTGCAAGAACTTTTGATAACCTTGATAGAACATTTACAGAGCGTTTGCCAAAGTTCTGAGAATGTTTCTTGTTAGCGTCAGAATTTTTAGAGATTTTAATCTTTCTCAATTCAAACCCTTTTTTACTGTACGTCCATGAACTGATGGTATAGGTATATAAGTTATATACTGAATGTATAAGTTATATATATGTCTAAGTTAAATGCATTGTTATTTGCATTGAATAAAAGCATCTGCAAATGCATGTTTGTAAATGAAATGTAATTAAATTAATTGACCAGCTGCCTGCAGCCGTTACCAGTATGAACCACCATTTAACAATTCAATACAGTCGATACAGAGTATAATAATAAAAGAGTTATCAGTGAAATGTATGTTCTGATGACCGTATGTCCTTGAGATGTTTTGCTGATGTCTGTACAGAAAATAACAGATGTGATTGGACATCTTCTGAATAGAGCTTCTAATGTGTGATTAATCTATGTCTAAGTGTACTTATAAACAGCTAAATGCACATGTTTCACCAGTGGACAGTGTCACATCCCAAGTGCAGTATAAACACCAGATATTTATTTAACATTCTGAAAATGTTTCGCTTGTGCAAAACCGCCACAAATACAGGGTGATGCTGTGCGGTTGCTAGGGAGATGCTGTGGGGTTGCTAAGGTGATGCTTACTAGCTGACTAGCATTTCGGGACGTGTCATGGCTCCAAGTATAATAGTTAGCATTAGATTTGCATTTAAAAACAGATGCTTTTATCCAAAACGACGTACAAATGAGGCAGCGTGTAACATTGTGTTTTCAGAGTCAATAATAAGCACTTTGAGGAAGGTCTATGGTCAGACTAGAGAAGGGTGCTGCTTGAGAACCAACCCATAGTCTTCCTGATATTAATGATGTGTACCCAATTAACAGAGAACGTTCTCAGAACATTCTCTAAAAGTTCTCTCAGAGTCATCACAAAGGTATTGTTAAAAACATTACAGAATTAAAATACGGTTTGAATAACGTTCTTAGAACATTAAAACATTCCTAGAACAATCAAAATGTTTTTACTTAATGGAAATGTTAGGAAAATGTTCTTACAGCCTAAGATGGGTGAAGCCAGTGAGGGGTACGAACGCTGCGGGAGATCGTCCAAACCTGAGGCACCTTTTTCAGACTTTAATCTGAAGAGAAAGAACGTCTGAAAAACCCCACCGAGCTGACTGGAGCGAATCTTCAACACCCTGAGGCAGATTCCAACAGGCCTCACAGCCTCGCGTGTGGAGCTTACCCAACTATCTTCTCACCTGGTTAGTAGAGATAGAGTCGGACCATTGGCTTAGAATGAGAGTTTTTCTGTCGAGAAACTGATTCAGCTAATTATATGTGTGTAGCTGTTCTATCAGGCTATTTGTAGCTGTGATGGATGATCTCACTTCACTCATGGAGACCCCAGCGCTCTGCAGCCACTTCTGTGAAGAACTGTGCTACAGTTTGTCGCTTTTCTCCAGAAATTAAGGTTCGTTTTCGGCTAGATGCCTCATGATCAATAAACTTGTCAGGAAGAAGCAGCATCCCAGCTAACAATTTTAGGTTGTAAGAACGTTTACCTAACATTACCATTAAGCAACAAAAAGTTATTAAAGTTCTAGGAATGTTTAAAACGTACAGTTTTTTAGATTAACGTTGCATTAACGTTATTTCTTGGTTAGATAAGAACATTACTGAAACATTTCTGTTATGTTCTGAAAACGTTCCACTAAATACTTAAGAATAATGTCTTTGATATATGATATAATAACGTTAAAAAAGTTCTACTACTGTTACTGCAAGAACATTTTAGTAACTTTGAAACTTTTGGAGAATGTTATGAGAACGTTCCCTGTTAGCTAGGAACGTTGCTATGTCTTGTGGATCTTTGTGGGGTTTTCCTTCCTGATGATGCAATGATTTGGGGCAGATCAAGGCTCACAGCATTGGGGGCGTGATGAGGTTAAGTAGGGTTCTCTTATCGGAACACAGCTAATTAGGGGTTTCAACACGACTAATTTAATTGAGCATAATTTTCCCTTTAGGTCCGCGGGCAACACACCAAATATAGATTTAATAAAAACCGAACAGCACGTTCTCTATGGAATTACATGCCACTAAAAGGGATTTAGGACCTTATCTGATGTGTCGTTGAGTTTTTCTGCTGTTTAATAGCGCCGCGTGCACTCTCCGAGTTAAAGACAAGATGACTTGTACAGGAGCTCCCTTCGGGGAAATGTACATTTTCCTCCACATTTAAACTATTTCTGTGCACCTTTTTCAGCGTCGTGTATTTGCCTGCCGAGATCAACAACTTTAGCATCTCACAAGATGTGGTACAATGTCTGGCAGCCATATTTGTACTCAGTGCAGTGCGACGGTCACAAACAGATACAAGTTATAAATAGGCTATGAATATCAGGCTAGACAAAACAGCATCTCTGTTTGTGAGCAGCAGGAATCATCCATCTTAGAGGTCCCTGCTCTGGTCCACGGCATGCTCTGATCCATGCTAAATGTAATCCCTGCTTGAAATTGTAAATGTTTCTTTCACCTAATTAAGATGTTGCCACAGAGGACAATTGCATCGGCAGCCAGAGTGAGGAGATACATCAACAACAATCCCGCGTCTTGACAAGACGCTGAGACGCAGGGGAGAAAAGAATTGAATTTTGGATGTCTGATTATGATGGAACGAGCCAATCACACCACTCCTCCTACATGAAACGCGCGCGCACACACATTTTTGCGGTAAGCACATCCATATGCGCATTGAAACCGCATGCACGTTTGCGTTCACTCTGCGCGCTCTGGGTCGGACGACTGAAAGCCGTGCAAGCACGGGGTTCTATCAAAGCAGCATTCCACTGTTTTGGTTGGTGGATAATTGAGTGTAAATGAATTTCCATTTGGCAAAAGCAGTTATTTTGCCCTGCATAATGGGGTTGAAATAATGTGTGTGCAGGTGGCCATAATCAGGAAATGTGGTGAGATGCAGCACTATCACATCGTGAAAACGGCCAGGTTGATATGAAAGGCACACGGTCATTAGCTATGGTAAATTAATAGAGTATGTATGTTATATGACAGTAAGGTTTATATGCCACTAAAATAAATCAATATATATAATACTAATATATATATATCATCCATCTTTAGGGCGATATATAACTATCAAACTCACAATCGTTTACACTGTCAACACCGTGCTCTACCAGCTGAGGTAATGGGTATTTCATTTTGCCAACACAACTATATTTAAAATATCATCCAGCATTTGGTAAAAGTCAGGTGGAAGAAATGACACGAAAATAATGATCTATTTAACCTTGAGAACCAGCATGAGGTGGTTTAGTTTTGTCTACGAACAGAGAGACGGCCTGTTTCTCACCAGTTCTCCGAAAATAACAAACGCACAAATACCGCGAAAAGCTACCCAATGTCTCAGTCATAAGGGCCACATGTACGTATGAATATTTTACACAAGCCCTAGAACATTTAAACTGTTTTCGAATGCAAAGCGGAAAAGCTAGTGACTAAAAATAGAACCGCAGCTTGCTGAACTCACAGTAAACTGGAAGTATGAAACACAAGAATCAAAGATACGAAATCCTTATTTAATGGGATTGTGGGTAATGATGTTTGTTTAGCGGTAATGTGGCGATAGAAGCCGTAGTTTAGCAGCTGGGTAATGTAATTATCACCATGCTGCCACGGCAACACTCCATCTCATTTAAATCCCCTGTTTACTGTCAACTGGAGCTGTTGACTGGAGTCGATCTGTCAGAATTCGAAAGATCTGACGGACATCTCCTTCTTATGCACCACATCTCGTTGCGAGTCAAAAGAAATAAACAATCTGACCGTTTCCTGCGAGCTGCGGGCGCGTTTAAGCGGCACCATTCAGAATTAATGCTATTAGAGGATTAGATCCTTAGAAATGCTAAATATTTTGTGAGCGCTCCGCTGCTGTCTCGCACGTGCCATTTACTGAGGGAATCTAAAGTTTGGAGAGTTACAGAGACGGATGGAAGGGAGGAGATGAAGAGGATCATGGGAGCGCTCGTGAGGGAATATTTATGAGGGCCACGTCAGGTCAGGAGATGGAGAAGCGCCACGATCATTTATAATTAAATTGGAGAGACACACAGCATAAGTTTCAGAGAATGTTTTTGTTCCTCTGAGGATTGTGAGCTTCCTCTGACCTTTATTTCTCTGTCTATTAAAATAAAACAAAATAAAACGAGGAAAAATATGATGCAGAGCATTGTTCAGGCATGGGGTGACGTGCAGATGATGCATCTGCATCATTTTTTGCAGTTTAACGCCACAAACATCAGGACTGGATCATGGGCTGATTGCAGTGCTAGACAGTGTGTGATGAAATAAAGAAGAGAAAGAATTTGACTGGTCATGTGATCTCAGCCTGCTGGAGTAAAAAATCAATCAACATGTATGAAGCGGAATCATGTCTGTGAAAATTTTAAAAGGTTCTGCTCATTTCTTTAGGAGAAAAAGGTTTTAATGCTGAAAAAATACACCTGTAAGGGCAATTTGACTTTTAAAAGAAAAAAGTGAAGTGTAGGCTAACCTTAGATAACTTTAAAATAATAGCCAGAGGCTCCAGTGATTAGCTTGTGCTGTACGCGAGAGTGAGGGGCCCAAGGGCCGCAGTGGTCAGCCTGCACTGTATGTGCCCAGAGCTCAGTGCTCAGCTTTCTCTGACAGCCAATGTGCCCCGAGACTGGAAACCAGCCTCATATTCCAGCCCTGAGCAGTGGCCCGTCTTGTTGCAGTAAAAGATGCAACTCAAACATGTTCTGAGTACAGAAAGTCTGTAATTTTAGTTTGTTTGTGTGAGCTATTTCACCACAAACACACACACACTTCCTAATAACAGTTATGGCAGCTTTTGTGCTGAATATAATGTTCCTCTCAGACTCACGCACGCACACACACACACGCACACACGCACACACACAAGTTTACTTATCTATGTAAACTGGGACATCCCATAGACTTAAACTGTTTATAACTAGCCATGTATAAAAACAATATAACCTAACCCACATTCTAACCCTTAACAGAAATTTGACAGACTTCATTTACTGTATGTTTATAACGTGAATACAGTACACACACTTTCTAATAATAGTGTGACTTCTAGTAGTTATTCAGGCAGCTTTGTGCTGAATATAATGTTCCTCTCAGACACACAGACATACACTCAAACACACACTCTTAAGATACAGTAAATCCATCCTATACTCACAGAGGCCTGTTGTCATTGTGCCCTGTTCACACACACACACACACACACACACACACACAGCTTCATCCCAGTCTGGACTGAAACCCTCACATGTTTCTATTGTTCAGCTGAATTGTACGACGCCTGCCAGGACACACTCCGTTTAGGAGCGTCACAAGAATTTAAAGCAAAGAATGGAAATCCAATCTGAGGCATTGTGCTTCCCGAGCTGTGGAATAGCAACGCTGTCATACATTGTGTTTTTAAAAAATCTATTGGCTTGTGTGGAGCTGTGAATCTGGAACAGCACCAAGCGTTTGATTTATCGGTTTTGTGTGTTAACAACAATGTGTTTTGCTGTTCATTCATAATTTGGATTCCAGACAAAAAAGGAGACAAAGCTGCATTTTTCTCTTTCTGTCTCAATTGTTTCAGAGCAAATGAAGAACTTCAATGTCACAAACTTACAGTTTTAATTCTTTATTGTATTGTGCAATAAAATGACAGAACTGACCTACTAATCCATACAAGTGCGAGTTTTGTCTTCTTTTGTGGGGTTTCCTGAAGGAGTATGTCATTAGGGGCGTGTCTCCATCACAGTGTAAAATAAAGGGCGGGGCCTATTCAAATAGACCAAAAAGTGATTTATGAGGACTGAAAGTCATTTCAGAAAAGGAAATAATGAGTGTGTGGAAATGAATGTGAGTGAATGACACAGATGAATCTGATTAGTGCTGCTGTCATTGAAGCTGGAGAATAGCACACGCTGACAGATTTGACATGCCTGCTTGTGCACTGATGTTGAATCAAACAAGACAGTGTGTGGTTTGAAGTTCTGGTTTATTTTGCATAAATCTATGGTTCCTAACGCTCCTTGAACGTTCAAAATATAATTTTTAACGTTTTTTTATTCATGGAAACATTAGGGAAACATTTTTACAATCTAAAATTGTTAGCTGGATCTGAGCGACTGCTGAGCACTGATGGAAAACACTCAGAGTTTCAGGTTATATCATACACTATCATACACATAAATATTTATAATGTATACAGTATATATTATTTTGCACGCAGGCCTATATACATTGCTCAAAACATATAGATCGTAATACTTTGTCAAAAAAAGGTATTTATTGAATGCTGTAACATTTGGTACAGTTTCTAAATGCAAAAACCTTCCTTAAAAATAGTTTGTGTTCGGCTAATTTGCATCTGTGTGTGTGTGTGTTATTTGCAGTTATTCTTTGTAAAACAGACACAATACGCTCATGAAACTCAAACTTGATTTTTTCCACTGCACAAGTCAATTTGTATCTTAGCAAATCAAATTTAAAATAGCGACAGATTCATCTAATAGCGCGTCAGCAATGCTCTCATTTGCGTCCATTTCAAGTCTCCCGAGGAAACTTACGAGAAACAGAGGAGACAAAGCTGAAACTAAAAGAAAACGTAACTTTGACCTCCATTAGGTCTCCAGAGCCATGAAAGAGACGTATAGTTGCCCTCTGGATCAGTTCTGCTGCCCTCTCTATTCCCAAACCTCAACGTTTTTCCTCTAAAATAACAACCTTTTCTTAAGACTGTACCAATTATGTGTGTTTGGGTTGATTACAGAGTGTGGGCAGACACTGTTGATGATGGGCCTGCGAGGTGACTGGGCCGCAGCATCCTTGGCCAGGACAAGGCTGAGATGGAGTCTTCAGTAATGAATTTATTATTGGTGAGTATGAGACTCCCTCGTCTCTCATTATTCTGCCTGCTGAAGATATGAATTGGCTTTCTGCAGTAATTAATGACTCTCTGGAGCGGTTTTATACCGGATATTACCTGTTACAGAGCAAGACCATTTTAAACTCAATCCAATACAGATAAAGAAACTGGATACAGATCCGCTTAAAAAACAGCTCACGTTCATCATTCACGCCCCTCATGTCATCTGAAACCTGTATGACTTCATTTCTCCTGTGGAGCAAAAAAGGAACGTACTTTTCCATACTATGTAAACTCATGATTCATGTAGCGGCAAACATGACCGCCATCAGATGTGCAAGAACGAAATGATGTCAGACACGCGTGTGAGGCATGTTTGTCTTGTGTTCCACAGAAGAGAGGAAGTCGTGTGGGTTTGTACATGAGTCACTGCTGATCATTTCCAGTTGTGATTGAACCGTTTTGCATAAATTCATAAATGGAACAAATTTGTCGAATAAATAATGTCTTTCAGAGCACTAACCAGTCATCACTTTGTAGGGTCTGAACACGCTCAACAGGCCATTTGAAAGATTCAAATACGGTTTCAAACTCCCCTGTAAACATCAAGGGAGGTTTGGGAAAAGCGAAAGGATTTTGAAACATTTAAACTCCGTTCCAAAAGCTCGGCTATCAACCTGCAGTTTCAAACCATAGACGGCATCATTTTTCCGCCTTGTAAGATGTCTCGTTCTGAGGCAACATCACAAGTGTCCTACACGGCAAGCAATCCTACAATTTACCGTGACGAGTTCTGTGGGACAATTCATCAAAGATTGTGGACAAACTTGAAAAACATTTAGAGAATATATTCTGTGCCAAACTTGAGGAAAGAGAACCACACGTTTATCTCAGCTTAGCCAAATTATTTCATAAAAATGCAAAGATTTTTAAGCATTTTATGAATGGCAGAATTTTCTGCAGAAATCGGCACAGCCTTGAGGAGGTTTCTTTCGATTAAGATGCACCCTTAAAAGGCAGCTTCCCGTGTATGCATTTCCAAGCTCGCTAGATTTTGAAATTGAGCTTTAATACATGCAGCTCAGCTTTGTTTGGCCGAGCGGGCAGCTTCAAGGACAGAGAAAAAGAGTGATAAAAATCTCAGATATAACAGACATGCTGTAGATTATAACATTCAGTGCTTCATACTATTATTGGAATTTTAATCCAATTATATTTTCCTTTCCGTAATTGTAAAACAAAGCAAATAAATAATGGCTGGTGATTGGTTGAAAGAATTTGCCAAAATAGACGCTTACAGTAAACACAGTTGTAACATTATGTAATTGCGTTGCTGTTTCAAAACTGTATATGGTGAGTCCATTATAATATATTTATGCTGAAAATACAGTAGTTAATTGTAGCTTGAATCCTACAGCTGATTGGTCGAGAGGTAAAGCTGCAATCCCTAACTGCAATCCTTAACTCTTTAAAAAACAACAAAAATCAGACCGTTTAAAACAGTCTCTTTACTTAACCCCAATTCGCAAGTGTAAACTTTTTTTATAAGATTTATAATTCGAGTTGTCTGTCTGATTTTCAGGCTGTCACTTTAACTTCTTTTGACTTGCAACATATGGAATGATAAGCATGTAAAGCAACGTGCAGTTTTACGTTTCAAACAGAGATGGCGACAGAGAGGCAACAGTTACAGATTGCAGTAACGTGTCGTAAAGATGATGTCAGAAAACAAAACAGGCGAATATTTCACAGTTAACAGCACTCGCTCTAGTTCATTCTGCGGTGATATTTCAACAAGACGACTTTAATATTTAATAAACATAATGATAAATGACAGCCACATCTAGTATAAAAGATAAAGACATTTTTCCTCTCAGATGGGGGTAAAAATAAACTTTAATGTATCCTCTTTCTTTAATAGTCTGTCATTGCCTTCTCCTAATCACCTCAGCGAGTCGCATTTTTCCCCGCAGCATGCGGGCTGTTTTGCAGCAGCATCACAAATGGGATGTTTTGTCCCTCTCAGAACGTCACCTCGCGCAGGAGCGTCGCAAGAACAACTGCGGCGCTTTCCCAAAACACGAGGCCTTTGTGGGGAACATTACTGCATCGTTTAATGCGATCACTTCAATGGCAAAACCAGCAGGGGCTGCAACAGGAAGGGAATGAACCAGATGCGTCGGCCGCAAACGGGAGAAAAACAAAACACGTCAACTTTCCTGAAAAGACTCAAAGCCATGAAACTTCTGTTTACTGGTTTTCTAAGATGAAGCGACGCTGAGGTTACATTAGGATTTCAAAGTTACAATGTGACAGCGAGTGTGTTATGTTGAAGAGATTTAAATTCAAGTACCGTCAAATGTAAGAGGTTTAAATTGTAATAGGGTAAGTACTTATTCTCATGTTTAACCTCTTCCTGAAACTGGGAACAGTATAGATTTACCAATCCTGACATTACTAACGACAGAGAACGTTAGCCATTATTCTGAGAACATTCCCGAATAGCTGGGTACTAGCCTAGCGGTTTTATTACTTCCGAAGACATTTTTTGTCGCACCCTGCCTACACTGGAGAACAGACAAATGGAAATGGACCAATCACGTCGCAGGCAACAGTGAAATTAAAAATAAACTTTGAAATCCTATTTTAATTGTTCGGCTGAAATCCAATAGCATTGATGCTTGATTTATGGAAGAAAAAAACTTGACTTTTGTTTTGGTTAAAAACAAAAAAAGTTTTGTGTTATTTTCATTTATTCTTCAGATAGAATAATTTAGTTCAGACACGGTAAACGTTTGCTTTACTGTAATGATCAGAAATAACTGTATATTGTAAGAAGTTACTGGTATTTCTGAGAAGATTTTTCTTAAGTTTGTATCAAATGCTGTTGTGCGAAACTCTTTAACTTGCTCATGTTAAGAGCTCTAAAGCAACAGCCCAATTTTCAGACTCTTAACAAAGCCACTGCTGAATCACAATCTTGAGAGTCTACTTCATGACTCAATATTTATTGAGTTCTGGCACACAGAGGTCTGTGGGCTTCGGTCCCCCTAGACTGCTGCTCCTGCAGGCATGCAGATCAGCGAGAGTATCGCATGTTTTGCTGCCTCGAGTCCTGGGAAATGCTGGTGGGCAGTGTATGGATACTATTGACGTCTTTTACTCACTTTGTGAATAGATCCCCAAAGTTCACTCAGGTAAATACCAGAGACACATTAAAACACACACACACATCATTTTCAGTCTAAACGATGCTGCCACACCAACAAAATGCAAAACGAAGAACGCAGGAAACAAAACAGATGAAAACACGGAGATGCTCTCAGGCTGAGCCGTTAAGTGGCGTTTGGAAATGGCAGCTTGTGTAATTTTTGTCAATCTCCTTCACACAGGGACACAATGGGTCCAATCATACCACTCAATCCTGCCTAGCCACCAGGCAAGCACTTACAGCTGTCAATCACCACACCGAACGCCAAAATGGCTTCTCCTCAACCACGTCTCTTTCCCTTATAAGGTCGTGTTTTCAACAGCGGCGCTCCAACATGGACGAAATGTGTTTCCTGTGCTAATCAAATCTCGCAGATCATAATTAGCTTGCAGACGACTGAAATTACCCAAAATGTGAGGAGAACCGCAAACGTGATAGAGCAACACTGACTCCCGCGACTTGGAGGCCTGATGATGATAAAGACAAACAAAAATAGTTTATAGCTTCTTAAAGAGAGTGAATAATTGGCGGCGCGGTGGCGCGCACTCCCACTTTAATAATATTTACACTTACGGCGTCTCTCAGAAGATGAAAGCGAACGTTCGGTCTGATTTCCATTTAAAGATTCAAATCCTCTTAAGCTTAACGCGCTACGCCGCGTTGCATTATTGAGCAGCTTTGAAATTGCTTGCTATGTCTGGCCAGTTGTTTCCTGGGTATATATATCGACATTTTTGTTAATCTCATAAATGCAAAAAATTCCACTTAGTAAGTATGAGACAGATGTGTCTCAAGGCCATGAATCCAATTAAACGTCTCGGAGTGTCGGAGCGGTCAGAAATGCGTCGGCGACATCGAAACCCCACGCCTGCGCCTCCGTCCATCAGACGACACGTCCGACAACCCGCAATTAACGGAGAAAGAACGCAAACCCGAACGCGGCCGCAGTTCAGGCGGGTCAAAAGTGTAATGAATTTTGAGGAAGCAATCAAGTCGAGCAGTACGATTCTGTTTGAGGAGCGCCGCCTTCACGGCATAACAAATTTTACATTAAAACCGAAACAGGCTCACTCAGAATACATATCTTCCTTTTTTCAAATATGATAATAGCCGTGACAGCTCCACAGATACTGCCCGAGTTCTATTAATGTTTTCTCCGTCATTTCCAATGCTGTAAACAGCTTTAAAATTCATATGCGTTTCTGGGAAAGTGCGGCGCTGTCCGTCAACAGTGTGTGTGACTGGAATGTTTTTAAAGCGGCTGTGGCCAGTTTACCTGTCAACAGGAAGAAGAGTTTCGTATTGGAAACCTGTCTCGTTATGCATCACCATTATAGGTGATATATATACTGCTGTGCCAGTATATTAGACATAAACAACTATAAATGCTAGTATATATGTATATATACTGCACATATTATAGACTGACATCTCTGAAAAGTGTTAACGGTAGCTTTGTTTGTTGTTCCCATAAGCATGACACAGTGAAACTGGCTCAACCAACCGCGTGAGTTTGGGGGCGGAGCAATCTGTTCGGCCAACCAATAGCAGATGAGAAGTGTTTTGGGGGGAAAAACTGCTTCGCAATTCGTTGCGTCCGTGATTCATTTTTGCGACATGGAATAAACACATTGAACCTTCAAAATAACATCTCACACACAACCACAACAAACAATAATTCTTCACGCAGTACAATATAAAACAAGACACAAGTCACGTACGAACGCACGCCGGCATCGCTGTACACGGCCCCCTGCAGAGAGGCTGTCCTGGTTCTTTCATGAGAATGACAGCGGCAGTATAAACCCATTAGGTGTCGTTTGTAAACGCAGGTCGGCGAGAAGCTTTTAATGCATTTGTGCGCTTTGTTACGTGTAGGTGGAACCTCACAGCAGTGGCTGTGAAGTCTAATCTTCATTCTCTCTGCAGACAGGATGAACTCTGAGCACACGATGAGTGTTCAGTCGCAGCGTCACCCACTGGCTCCCGGCACAGAATTAATCACACCGAAGCAAAAGTTTACCGGGCTGATTTAATTAAATTCTTACTATTGTTCATACATTAGCAGCTGTACTTCCTGTCTGACTGTGACTTAATACAATTCATTTATGTCCAATACAAGTGAAGGTCTAGCAAAGGCATTTATAAAACTGTTGATTACCCCCCCCACACACACACACATTCACATTTAGACGCACACACACACATTTATAAATACACACAAACATACATACGCACATAAATATATTTTATGTGTGTGTATGTATGTGTATGTATTTTTTATGACCTGTACTTGTGTGGAATGGTGATTTTGTTTTCTCACTAGCCCTAGCACATCCACACGATATTGTAACCATGTGTTACAGTGTTGAGCTGGTTAAAGGGGAATGTATTTTCCTGGACAGCACATACAACATCTGAATCGCTAAGACATCTCTTATTTTCCCTGCAGCTTCTCTCATTCAGGAGATGAGCATCACGTCTGTCTGTGTGTGGGAGTATAACTGAATGACCTGTGTGTGTGTGTGTGTGTGTGTGTGTGCGCTGTAGAATCGGTGCTGTGGGTGAGAGTCTGTCTGGAGAGGAACGGGTGCAGTACACACTGCTGTGTTGAGATGGGGTCAGACGAACGATGACACTCTACACTTATCTGGGATTCACTGGCCTGGGTCCAGATCAATGGTTTCATTATCATAAATGTGTTGTACAATCAACCTGTTCTGCTCAGATACAAGCCACTCATACTTTAAATTATGTAAACGAAATTAGATTAAACTATCCTTGCTTTAAAATACACACACACACACACACTGTATATATGCTGTACATATATACATACACATATACAGTACTGTGTATATATATATATATATATATATATATATAAAGCACATGTTCCTACAACATTCAAAATAACGTGTTATTTTACAAAATAAACATTTTTGTTACCTAATGGAAATGTTTCAGAAACGTTCTTACAACCAAAAAATGTTAGCTGGTTCAGCAGACACTCATGCTACTGAAAAATGCAGTTAAGTTAGTACCATAGCTACGTCTAGTTAGTTTCACCCCAGCACTGCTCCTTAGAGACAGTTGCTGATCTCCAAGAAAAGACCAGAATTTGAGACACAACACACGAGGAAAAAGCTACACTGACAAATCTCCTCCTGAAGGCCGACAAGCCTGTCAAAAGATCTCAAATGTTAAGTCTGTTCTGACAGGAGGGTGTTTTGCTCTGAAAGGTTCTTTCCACTCAAGTTGAGCTTAATCACATGAGCACGTTCATGTTAGTGAAACCACGCTGGACCCAAAACACATTCAGTGATTCTGGTGAATCTGACAGGAATCACATGGCCCATCATGTTTGGGCCCCTCTTTTTAATTAATCTGTCACTGTAAATCCAGAGGCCTGGGACGACGTTATATGCACGCAAACACACACATACGCGTACAAATGCACACAGTGCTGATTAGTTTTGATGGCCTTTCAGACTGTGAACTGCAAACAAAATGACACGCGGTTTCTCAAAACGTCAAACTCCAATCTGATTGGCTGATTTGAGCACTTTCTACTCAGTCTCACAGGTTGTTATGAGACTGGAAACAAAAGTGTGCGTTACAATCAGCACGTTCATGATAGAACTACCCAGTTAACGATTTTAGGTTACAAGAATGTTTCCCTAACGTTTCCATTGAGTAACATAAACATTACATGTAATTTTAAAAGTTCTAGGAACGATCACAATGTCCAGTTTTTAGACATTGTGTGAATGTTATTGCTTGGTAATTGAAACATTATTCAAATATATTTTAATTCGGTAACATTTTTTAAAATGTTCCACTAACTACATAAGAATAACATTTTTGATATATAGAACGTTAAAAAAGTTCTACTAACGTTACTGCAAGCACATTTTTAATAACTTTGCGAGAACTTTTAGAGAACATTCCTTGTTAGCTGGATAATATAATGTACTTCGATATCAGCTTTACTCACCTCTAAATATCTGTCTGAAACTGTG
>JAZGTJ010012947.1:0-15440 GCA_036877575.1 Botia almorhae
ATACAATTACAGGTTACAATGTTACAATTATAGGTTCATTTGTCACACTTTAATTTTAAATTAGGAAGAACAAATTAAGATAAAAGGTGATATTAAATATATAGAAACTTATAGAAATTAAAGTATTAACATATTGAGGACATGATGAGTACATTATATAGTAAGTGTGTACATTATTTACAGTCTTGCTTGGTCTCTGTGTAGGAACTTCATCATAAGGGACGGTACTGGCACTCGGATTGTTTCAGATGTGCTAAGTGCTACAAGAATCTGGCCAAAGAGTCTTTCAGCCTTAAGGATGACAGGATCCTGTGTGGAAAGTGTAGCTCTCGTGAGGATGCTCCTCGTTGCCATGGCTGCTACAAGCCCATACTGGCAGGTAAAAGAAGAATAGTCTCTCCACCTTGAGCTTTGGAATATAAAAGCAACAATTAAAGTTTCTTTATCTGTTAATACATTTGTTGTGCGTATGTGTGTATACAGTATGATAGTCGTGTTAAAGCCATTTTGGATGCTATTTTAGCCTGATACTGACTGAAGACAGTCATCTTTATTTGTGTATGTGATGTATATTCAAACATGGACTGTCTCGTGTGTGTGTGTGTGTGTGTGTGTGTGTGTGTGTGTGCGTGCGTGCGTGCGTGCGTGCGTGCGTGCGTGTGTGTGATACAGGCACAGAGAATGTGGAGTACAAGGGCAACTCATGGCATGACGAGTGTTTCGTCTGCTATCAGTGTCAGAAGCCGATCGGCTCCAAAAGTTTCCTAACGAAGAACAACAACGTCTACTGCAGCCCGTGTCATGAGAAGAAGTTTGCCAAGCAGTGTGCTTGCTGTAAGAAGGTGAGAGGCAGACTGCTGAGGGAGCTTGTTAATGATTTATGATTTTAAAGTGAAGTTTGTTTGTATTAACACTATAAATGCAAAACAAGGAATGAAATCACAGATCTTTTATCATTAATAAATAATTAAAATAAATGTCAAAAATGAATCTGGCCACAGAAACTACCTCAGAATGACACAGAAACTACCTCCGAAAATACCTCATATTTAACATGTGGGGCAAAAAGGTAACAATTCTACTGCTGATTTTTTAAATGCTGAGTTTTAGAACGACATAAACTGAAAAGGTCTGTAGCAGCAGGATTGTCACATATATCTTAACCAATGGCCTTGTGTCACAAGTTGCTTTGCAGTTCATGCTTTCCAAGAGTTCTGCTGTTCTTTCTCCAGCCCATTACCACAGGAGGTGTGAATTACCAAGACCAGCCGTGGCACTCTGAGTGCTTTGTGTGTTACTCCTGCCGCAAGCCGCTGGCTGGCACCCGGTTCACCTCCCACGAGGAAAAGGTGTACTGCGTCGACTGCTACAAAACAACAGTGGCCAAAAAGTGCTCCGGCTGCCAGAATCCTATAACAGGTTTAAACACACACACACACACCAGCTTCTTAACTTCCATCATCCATTATTCTTATAGAATGATAACTGATAATAAATCTACTTCTCATTCAACAGGGTTTGGAAAAGCTACGAATGTAGTGAACTATGAGGGTGGCTCCTGGCATGACTATTGTTTTAACTGTAAGAAATGCTCTCTCAACCTCGCGGAAAAGCGATTCGTATCTCACAGTGGAGGCATTTACTGTTCCGACTGTTCCAAGAAACAGTAGGACACACAGCAGAATAAAATTACTCTCGAAACATATCAGCGTTCATTCAAATTTATGCAAAAATCCCGCAGAAATGTATTAACGTATTGAGGAAGACTTCTGTTCTGTTGCTTCTGGCGTCTCTCTGAGGGGAGTTTGATATTTCCTGTGACGAATGCCGAGTTTTCCTAGAGGCTTTAATGGGAAATGAATCCTCTGTCTTTCCAAGGCACATTTGTCTAAGGAAAGATAGTAAGTAGGATGAATAATAGTGATGGATTCTTAACATGCGCATCAGGAGAGATGAAGTTTTTTCTTTGACTTCTCTAATGACTGCTAAACCTAAGTACTGTTTTAGTATTATTTAGGGATTGCTTCTTTGTGATTCAATTTACTAACTGTACATTTATGTCATTTTCTGTGTCTGTTATGTTTTGGTATGAAAATGGTACTGGTATAAATGATATAAATTTCCTATAATGTAATTAACATGCTGTGTTATTTTAGTTGCGTTAACTTTGTATATTAATTACTAAAAAAAACAATAAAATTGGGATTGTTAAAACCACTCCCTGTATGTTTGTTTAACTCATGTAATTCGTATGCCGTTGTTTTATATACAATAGCGACATCTAGTGTTGAACTGTTTAAAACAACTCAAAATATTTTAGCATTCTAAATCAGATAAACACAGTTACAAATGACATCAAATATAATACTTCAAAGACTTCTTTAAATCATTGACGTGTCTTTAAAGTACTGCCTATACATATTTTTAACTGTACACATTGGCCAACCTCCGCTGTTTGTAAATATGCTACAGAATTGTATTGTATATTTCAGTAGATTACATATGGGGCGCTAGTTTAGCCAAAACAATCTGACAACAAAAGGTCGTAACCGTAACCAAAATAAATCATTTTGTAAACGATAAGTTTGTTGCTAACGTCACGATTTTAACAACGGATCGCGTGAACCCACGTTCTCAAAAATACCTTCATAACTTTGTGTGCGTAGCTTCGATACATTTGACAATTATATAATAATAATAAATTAAAGGGGTGTATTACAATGCTAATAATGCATTGATCGATATAAAATCAATTGGATAGAACATTTATTTCAGCACCATGGACAATTCCCACGTCTGATATTCCCAATCTTATCACCTATGACGTTTCATCATAAATTATAAGGCATCATTTGACCAATACATCTCAAAGACCCATGACCCAGAATTATGCACACGGCTCATGCACAGGATTAGGATGGGTGTATGTCATGTTAAATCCCCTTCATAAATATAAATGAATGATTAGTTTAATGAATAACTCAATACAGGGGGAAGGAACTTGATCTCTGTCATGCTCAATCCTCACACATACATGAGCTTCATTCTCTGATCCTGTGTGGAGATTTGACACCAACACACGCTGAATGCGGTAGGTACCCGTATTTTTGAATTATTCTTTTCTGTGCTTTCTATCTTCAAAAATTGCAATGATCGCTCTTAAAAAAACAAGCTTTTAAGCATTTCATATCTCAAAGCCACATCGCACTGGTATTGTAAATCAGAAAACAGTAAAACAGTTTATTTTTCACTTCCCTTTTTCAAACTGTACAGTGTGCAATATATCATCCCATAGCTCTCTGACCATTCTCACACAATGTAACTGTCATTTTTAACAATATTTTGTAACAATCGGTTAGAAATGACACAAATTATTGTTATTGTAATTGTTTATCAGGTGAAGGATGGCGGAATCGGTTCAGGCCTCAGTAATTTTCTTTATTTTAGGCATAATAACGTTGAAGGATGGAGGTACTGTTATCTGCAAATATCATTAACATTCACTCTCAATAACATTACTTACATATTCCAAAAATATTGTGAGAATTTTTGCATAAGCAACTGAATGTGTTTATTGTAATAATTAATACATTCACTTATTTTTGTTTTATTATAGGTTGATTTGTTTCTTTCCTTGTCCAAAAATGAGCTCTATAAATATTTTGTAAAATATTTATGAGCTAAAATATTTTCATTTTGTTTTCTTTACTCCTCAGATTTTGTAAGCGCTTTAAGTTTGTGGGGGAAGGAGGTGGATTTCCTGGAGAAGGATTGTGGGTACTGGCTCATAAGACCTGAATACTCCATCCCTGCCTTGGAGGAGTTCAGCGTGTGTGTCAACATTAAAATGAAGATCAGCAACTCAGACTGGACGGTGTTCACGTACCTGCACCCTGATAAAACCCATGTGGAGCTGGGGCTGAAGGGTCATAAGTCAGAGCTTCATACCATGATGTTTGGAAGGGTCTGGTCCGCACCTTATGTGATAACCATGGGTAACTGGCATTCAATCTGTATTACCTGGTCCAGGTTCATGTCTGAGCCCAAGGTCTATGTCAATGGGTCTATTGTGACTTTAAGAAGGTATTTAGGATGGCCCATGTTCCCCTCCTGTTGTAGACTGGCCCCCAATGGCACCCTGACTTTAGCAGTGGCTCATTTTTTTGTGATGGATAAGATGGTCATCGAGACAGGCACTGAACTTACTGGTAGTTTAAGTCTCTTCAGGTTGTGGGGAAGAGCACTTACAAATGAGGACATATCAGCACTGGCCTGCACTGATGGGAATATACTGCACTGGGAAGCCCGAATTTGGGACAAAGGGCAGGACTGTGAGCCTGTGCAGGACATTGCGCTACAGTGTGGTAAGAGACACACAGATACAGATACAGACAAACAAGCACAACAGATATTATCCATGCTGGAAACGCGAATCATTTGTTGATGATGGAAATGTAAAGTAAAGATTAATTGGTGAAATATGTTTGTATATCAACATGTATTTACAAGATGTTGATAAGATTCTTGTAAATGAGATATAAGGTTCTAAACTAAGTTATGAAATGCCAAAAAGTATTTAAAAGAAAAGAAACACATATGCTAAAGAGGAAGTATTTTAAATATGTACTTACGTGTTACATGAAAATACCCCTCTAGGTGCATTTATATTTGTATATATTTTAGGCTAATAAATGATCAATACAAAATATGGATTATACATTTTAACCATTATATTATAAAAGGACAACCAAAGGGGGTGATTTGTAACCTGTACGTATATTATTTTGTATATGCATCATAATGTTTTTATTTTATTACTGTGCCATAGTTTTAGTAATAAACTATTGCTAAATCAAATCATTTCGCCGGACAATCGATATGTATGTTTCTCCTTTATTGGCCTCTGTGATATGTAATACAATTTCCTCTTGTTTAAGAATGGCCTTTTTATGAAGTTCAAGTAGCGTTTATCATCCTTCGCAAAGACGGAAACAAAACAAACATTTACGACGCTCGGGATATTGCGCATCAGTGGGTGAGCTGCACCATACGAGCGTGCACATCGTTATTGCTGCCACTACCAAGACTACATGTACAGTAAATAAATATGTTTTCCTCCTCTTCAAGCTGAGACAGGTTTTACCGTCACACATATATCTGCATAAAGTCACGGTGTCCCCTTTAAGCCGGTAAGAACTTGTTTTGGCTTACCAAAATTAAATTTTAACCAAAATTATTTAATTAGTTGATTTCTAAACGCACGCCGGTGTTTTCATGCGTTAATCTTCTTTTCTACCAACAGCTCAACCAGCGGAACTGCAGAGGTGCGTCTGTCGATCTGTTACTGTTTCCAACATCTGCAGGTTTTACGAAAGCTTATATTCAGCGAACTAACACAATCATTGTTTCTCCTAAGCAGGGCAGAAAAAATCTGGGGTCTACCCCTGCTGGAGTCAGTCAGTGAGCATCTCCTGTTCATTTGTTTCCTAAGACATTTAAAGGGCAGTGGGCAATAACTTACTGATTATACTTATATTTTATATGTTTTAATTGGATCCTTTCATGCATGGGTTGTGATACAGTATATGGAAAAGATCAATTGTTAATTGATCATTAGTTTTGCGATACACAAATGCTGTAAATGTAATACACTATTTTTGAATCTCATCTTTATGCATCTTTACAGGTTTATCTGCTTGGCTCATCTAAATGTGATTCCTAGAGCTGATGTAGGAAAAATGCAGGATGAACTGTCGGCCATCCTGGTGAAAGGATACAACAGCGGATACTGCGATTTATTCACAGATCCTGACTACATCTTCATATACCCTCTTGGTAAATCAGACCGTTAATCCAGGATAACTAATATTAATCTGGGTACAAGCCAAACAAATGTACTAGAGAACAAAACTGATGAACAACAATCAATGTAAACTTTGAAAACTCTTTACTAGGATTCGAACCCATAACCTTAGTGTTGTTAGTCCGGTGATCTCCCTGTTGAGCTCTAAAAACACTAGATACAAGTACAATGTTTATGTGTTTGTGTGTTCATATCTATTTAGAGATTATTCCTTTATTCCCTGAATCCTTTATTTTCCCCTTTATATTTTAGAGGATCTTGTGCCAGGCCCATCAACAGTAGTGACTGGATCATTGCCTCATACAACCGAGAGACCAGTGAACACAACCTTTCAGGCAACACCTACAACAGAAACTGTTACTACTGAAAAAACAATCGCCACAAGCCCCCAGCTAATAAAAACAACAAGAACAGGAAGTTCCTCGACCATTACAAAAACATCCCCTGCAACACGTCTGTACCAGAGCTATATGCACCCATATTTTTCTTATGGCTAGGATATAAATATGTCATTCTGTATTCACACACAACATTCTTTGGATGTCCTTTACAGTTATCTCCTCCCAACCGTCCACAAAAACAACTCCAGAAGCATCTTTCTCCACCACTGAAGAAGAAGCTGTTTCATCCTCAGCAGCAGTGATGACATCAGCAAGTCCATACAGTATGTGCATCCATATATTTCTTTTTAATGGAATGTATTATGCATATAAACGGAGGGGTATGTTCTCTGTATGTGTGACTCTATCTTTATCTTTATTTCTTTAACAGTAACTACTACCATGGAAACCCTGCTGGCAGAAAGTTCCTCAACAGTTACAGAAGCCATAGTTTTATCTTCCACAGCCAGTGAATTATTAACAGTGACCCCATGCCCTTCTGTAATGTCAACAGATGCTAGAAAATCAGGTCAAAAATGATGCTGAATTCCTCATTTTTTAGACACTGTGTAATTAACTAGTTGCATTCTTTCCTAATTGAGATAATAATGAATTGCTTTCCAATCATATAAAAAGACGATTTCTATCTTTATTATTTTTACTTATCACAGTTCCATATTTAACATTTAAAGTTTCTGCTCTCTAAACAGACAGCTTTTTCAAAGTCAGCCTCACTTTGACTATAGAAAGCTCAGATAATAATCTGGAGAGCATCATTCAGACCTGGGTAAGATATTTAAAACTAAACTTTAACATATCCAACGGAAACATTGCGAGTAAGTTATGTTTTACATTCTCTGTTTATAAAACATACAGCTTTATAAAACTCTCTCTAGTGAAGACATATCTGTGCTAAACTTCAAACTCTTGACCACACGTGCACAAACAAAAAGGTTAGTCTGTGTTCTTCCTACAGAAAATAGAAGAAACAGAGTGGCAAACTAGAAACAACATTTTACATTAAACGTGCATTAATGATATGTGCTTTCAGTGTGGAGAAACATAGAACATCATCCAAAGTGATGGAAAAGGTATGTGCTAGAATATTGTTCCTCCTGAGAGCTGAAACCTCTCTATCTTACTCACTATTTCACTGTTTTATATATGATGTTTGATCTGTCTCATTTATTTGTCATGCAGCATTTCCTGCTCCTAACAACTAGGTAAGATATTCTGAGATACAGATATAGAACCAAAGCCTTAACATAACAGTGATGATACTGTACAGAGACTGCTGAGAACATATGAAGATGATACTTCTGCCAGTATCATTCTAAGTACTTTAATGTGTTAATGTCTGATGCAGATCTCTGTTTGTTCTCAGCCATAGCTGCACTTTTCAAACCATGGTAACCACTTCCTCAAACGTCAAAGAGACGCAGGAGCAGATTCATAAGCTTCTGGACAAACCGTACACAGATGGAACAACGAGTCTGGATGCTCAACCCGAAGACATTTTAATTTCTCATATTGGTATGTGCATTTTATAACTGAGGCCCACCAACAACCTGTGGATACTGTAGTACCACCCACACCCTGTTCTCTTCATCCAGATCCAGGGTCCTGCCCAGAGCACAAACATCACACCAGACAAGGGTTTTTCAACTGGCCTCAGACTGAAGCAGAGCACAGCACCTGGCATTCATGTGAGGGAAACCCTGCAAAGAAGGCAGACAGGAAATGGTAAAGGTCTCGCTTGTGTAACATCATATGTTGATAGCAGATATGTAATGTTTGCTAAAACAGAATTTATACCTTTTATGCATTGTGAATATGATCCGTGTTAAACCTTAGCCCCCCCTCTACCTTATGCTATTAGCTCAGGCGTCTCGGACAAGCAGGTTGTAATTTTGTCTGTTACCACTAGGGGTGTAGAGGCTGCACTTTTAATTACATTAATAATTGCATCATAAATGGCACTTCATTTTCTACATTATAGGTTGCCCGTCCATTTCTTAATAGTTGCTTTTCCTGCTTCATGGGAGATTTATGACAATATAATGTTTCAACACTTCACTATCAGGGTTATTGCCTCTAATCACTGACGTTAAAAAGAGGAAGTCGTCTGGTTTTCTGTTTTAAAGGCTGTTGTAAAAGAGTTTATCATATGTTTGTTCCATAACGCTGGATCCTACAAACAAATCATGCTGGGCTGTTTGTAGGATCAATTTCATAGCAGAGCTAAAGCTCGTATGCTCGTATGCACGTGTGCTTTCACATTGTACAAATCGTTATATTTTATTTTACAACCCTTACGTGGTCCTAAGCATGAACGCTAAACCTACATAGTCTTATATAACATTGTGTATCTGACAGTCTTATATAACTTTGTGCAAAGAGCCATTAGGAAACAATTAGAAATAATTATTGGAGAAATCAATGCACATAATTTACGGTTTAATAGGTTATTGATTGTGGCTTTTGTCCAAACAGTTTGCTGGATGCGGTCTTTAACAAAGCTCTCTGGGGGTCTCCAGACGTGGCACAGTGCCAGGTGGTGGTCCACAGCATGACAGACCTAGAAGATATTCCAGTGACTCAGGGTGAACTTCTCTCTATTATTCACATTAAAAATACATGCGTTTCCTCATGAGTTTCAACACTTAGATACTGTATAAAAAATTGAAGTAGAACCAATGTTGATTTTTAGTTTAGAGTTTATACCCCCCGGAACAATGCATGATGTACTTTAACACTGACCGATTCTTTCATTGAGCAATATCTAGATATATCATCACTGGACACTTATAGAACATATATTCATCTCCCTATAGATAATGCGGGAGATATTCTGATCATGATTGAAGACTTGCTGCATGAGAACAGAGTTCTGGATGAGTATGAGCTCATAACAGTGCTGAAGAAACTGTCTGATGTGATAAATGTTAGTGTGATCACCCAGCAGCTGGGAGAGGTTATTATTAATATCACATCTGACATACTGGAGTCTGAAAGCAACCTAAAGCCCTTCATCAACAGGTGTGTATTATATTTATGACCTTACAGTACATGTGTTAATTCTCTCATGTGGTTTATAGGCAAGAGTCGGTCAATTATAAACTGATACAGCACTGAAATATATTGTACATGTATTATATTACTTCTGCTGTTATATGTGAAGGTTTTATGAGATTTTAATGTTTCATGTACACAAATATTTCCCTGTATGTACACAGTATTCTGAACCTGACAGAGGCAGTTGGAGACCAGATGTCTGGCTTTAGTGGCGAGTCAGGCAGTTTAGTAGCTCCTGCTTTAGCAATATCAGTGGTCAATATTGACCCAACAAACTTCCACAACCTCACCTTCGGAGTCTCGTCCACTGACAAGTGTAGTTACCCTGAGGTGAGCACACCCAGATGAAACTAGAATACTGGTAAACTTATAAACCAGTCATTAACCATGAGTGTTGTTCTTTAAAACATGATAGAGTTTGATTTTGTTTCGCATGCAGTCTGTTGCAAATGTTTATATGCATGTAGTTGATTTTGACATCATAGCTTTGACTTCCATAAACAACACAGAGTAAATGTCATCTGCCTCAGAATCAGACTTACGTGAGTGCGGTTATCCTGTTCTGTGTTCACACATTACACCTTTACCGGTAAATTACTAGTAATACTAACTTCTCTTCCTTGTAAATTGCCAGGACAGATTTACCAGTAATTTCACACATGATTTCTTACTGGTAATTTGAATGTGATGAACCAGTAAGGGGACTATTGTAGACATTGTTGCCTTTCGCAACTACGTAAGAAACAGTTCTGGTCACTTACTGGCAATAAAGAATGAATACATACTTAGAACGTGTGCGGAAAACATCAATCTCTCTTTAATACGTCCAAACATAGCAAAGTTATTCAGGTCCTTTTTAGCAGACCTGTACTTTCTGTATCTGTGGTGTATCTGTCCAGATAGAGCAGGTACACAGAAGGTTATTTATTGTTTGGAGGGACAGGCCAATCATAAGTCTGGGAAACACTGATGATCTAATACATAATATAACACTTGGTCTTAACGGTCAGGGATCAATCACTAATCTAATTCTTCTACTGTAGATTTATATTAACCAGGAGCCTTTTGATGGTACTGTGGCCTTCATCTCGCTGCCCTCTGTAATACAAGAGAGGTTTCCCATCCTGAACCACACCAGTCCGCGTGTCCAGTTTCAGTTTTATGGCCTTCCAACACTCTTCCAGACAAAAGTAACTGCATCTGACCATGACAGATCTGATTTGTAGTTTTATCTCCCTGTGACACATGATTTTGACACACCATCTGTGTGAATTGGTCTCAGGATGACTCAGAAGGAAAACAGCTGAACACTTACGTGGTGTCTGCAAGTGTAACGAATGCTACAGGCGCCATTCAGAATTTAAAGGAGTATGTGGCTGTTACTCTGCATCATCGGAAGGCCCGAGCAGTAAGTAGAGCTTTTACATAACATTCATTTAAACGCTGCTGGAAATATTTCAACTGTCTTCGCTTTGGCAGCATGACCAGGACGTCCAGTGTGTATACTGGGATTTCAATAAGAATGGTAGGTCACAAGCTTGTTTTTGCATTATATGAATCCACCCTTCATGCTGTATCTCATAACGGTGTATGTGTGTGGGTTGTTTCAGATGGATATGGTGGATGGAATTCAAATGGGTGCTGGACGTATAATGTCAGCAAGGATTACACAACCTGCTTATGTGACCACCTGACTCATTTTGGAGTGCTGCTGGTATGTCGTGAATTTGTTGTTATTTGCTATTGTTTCCCCTACAAAAAACCATTAATAAACCATTAAAAACCACAAAATGACCATTGTTTTACTGCAGTTTAAACCAAAATAAACATGATTACCATAGTAAAACCATGGTAACCACAAATTAACCATGGTTTTGGTAGAGCAAGCATGGCATTTGTAGTAAAACTGTGGTTATATAAACAGTAATGTGCCAAACAACCGAAAACCATGGTTACAACACTTTAACTATAATAAAACCATGGTTCATTTTTATAACGGTTAATTATATAACAACCTGGTATATACATATTTGACACAATCTTAACATACAACAACGAATGAAAAATAATAATGTCAAATATTGACAACACAATTGCATTGGATCTTTTGAGACTTTGACTTTTACACACGTTGTTCATGTACATAAGAAATCATCTGCCAATAACATAACAGTTCATCTTCTCTTAAACGTCTATTAATGTTTCTCGGAATTCTAGGATGTGTCCAGAACTCCCATTGATGAGCGGAATGAGCAGATCCTCACCCTCATTACTTACATGGGCTGTGGTGTGTCCTCTTGCTTTCTTGGGATTACAGTGCTAACATACACACTCTTAGAGTAAGAGCTCTGATGTCATAACCCTTCTGATGTCACTGTTATGATCAATCTCTTTTGTTAAACAATAACCAACAAGCACTAGTTTGCTTTTAGCTATTAGCGGTTCACTTTGATTTATTGCATTTAAAACAGGAAACTAAGAAGAGACTACCCATCCAAAATTCTGTTAAACCTATGTCTCGCTTTACTGGGACTCAACCTGATATTCCTGCTGAATTCCTGGATCTCATCGTTTGGGATCTATGGCTTGTGCGTCGCCGTGGCAGCATTCCTACACTATTTCCTGTTGTCATCGTTTACATGGATGGGTCTGGGAGCTGTCAATATGTACTTTGCTTTGGTGAAAGTTTTTAATGTGTATGTGCCCTCATACATCTTGAAATTCTGCCTGCTTGGATGGGGTAAGAGATTAATTTTTAATGTAGAGATTTATGTCTTTATTTAAACGATTTATCTGTGTTTACTGACCGTTTGCTCCTTCCACAGGGATTCCACTGATTATATGTGGCTTGGTACTGGCTGTGAAGAGAGATGCGTATGGAATCAACATGAGTGATTCCGACATGACGCTGGATGATTCTGATATGTTGTCAGTCAATGTGTTTTACGCGTTTGTGGATGTGTGGTTGTGATTGTGCCATACAAATGAAAATGTCTGTGTCTTTCTTTGTAGCTGCTGGGTGCAAAACAACACGGTTTTCTACGTGTCAGTGGTGAGCTACATTGCTCTCATACTTCTATGCAACAGCTCCATCTTCTTAGTGGTTCTGATCCAGATACGAAGCATGCAGGTCAATCAGCCTTCTGGCACTCGCAGTGGTCTCTTAAAAGACCTGCGAGCTGTGGCAAGCCTTACCTTACTGTTGGGTCTCACCTGGGCTGTGGCTTTCCTTGCCTGGGGACCTGTTAAAGTGTTTTTTCTCTACCTGTTCTCCATACTCAATAGTCTTCAAGGTAGGATGAACTTTTTATATAATTAGAGCATTATTATTCGTTCCTGGTGTCATTAATATTAATTATGATGATGTGTTTCAGGATTCTTTATATTTGTGTTCCACTGTCTGATGAAGGAGAATGTACGCAAACAGTGGGGAGTACATTTATGCTGTGGAGTATTCAGGCTGCAGAATTACTCCGGTAAAGCACAAATTACGGCCTCACATTCTTAATAACGCTGCAGTACATAAGCACTTACTTCCTGCTTGTTTTCAGAATGGACCCAAACCGCAACGGTGGTTTCCAAACCTAAACCCAATCCACCAAATAAGTTTCCCTTTATTGCCTCTGTGAGATCCATTAAGTCTAATTCAACCCAGAGCTCATTGGTTTCCTCAGAATACAGCCAACGTCAGGAATCTATTACAGGCCCCAACATGGGTAAGAAAGTATAACATAACAGTTTGATATACTCTAATGTTAGAAACATTTACGTCATTATAACTTTATTGTGTTTACTTTCGCCTATGACAGATTGTGTGTATGAAAACAGTTTGGTACTACCGAGGGTCAGGGCTGGACTGTTGGTCCTTTCGCATGATGTGCCCTCCGCCACAGGAAGTGGACCTGAGTTTTTTCCAAGGCAGTAAAGGATGGATCAGAAACAGACATTTACCCTAAATGAATGTGACTGTGTGTTAACACTGTTTTAAGATACTTTTAGTTATAAAATGTCACCTGTGTATTTTATGGGATGAAAACCAAGCGAATAGATCTTCACAGATGTTAACAAATCAAATCTTAGGTCTACTGTGGCATGAAATAACAGAAAGATCTAGACGAACAGTATGTTGCTGTAGCTTCATCAAAAAATAAAGTAGTTACAAATTTGATTAGTACGTAAATTGATTTAAATAAATCAGTTTTATCCAAAGTGTATTGTCCAAATAAATTAAAACTTAATTAAAATATAACAAACATCGGCCTGTAAACCTTTTTATGTAATAAAATAAAAAAGTTCATTTTTGAGTGAAAATGTGACATTTGTTTTGTGAAAAGATCTACACATATACTTACCATAAATATTTTGCAAGCTTGCAATTACACTACCGATGCAGCGAATAGACCTTAGACTGGAACCACACATGTGAACGCGACAGTTGCGTTCCGGAAGATTTAGCGCGGTGGACTTGAGCTTTGGCTTCGGAAGTGTATCATTTAGACGTTTTGGTGGTTCTGCAGTAAAAGGTGGGTTATCTTTCAGTTTTTATCTGTTTAAAAATGTAAAAGAAGTACCCATTCACACAGTTCTCCCGATAAATTAAAGCTAAACAGCGTGGAACCGTTAGAAAGACTGTTTATTCCTCATATTAGCATAATTCATAGCATGGCATAGATTTATATGGGTCCGATCAAATGAATTAATACCGACTAAATAATCGAATAAATGATCGAACTGGATGCAGTCTCGTTCACATGAGTCTGTCCCACCACCACGATTGTGGGGATAAGGATTAAATTATTATTTATATATGTACTGTATATAAAGTATTCTATATATGTGTGTGTGTGTGTATATATAATTTATTTTAATTGATATATATTTTAATATATTAAATTAATTTAAATGAAATGTAAAATTGTCACTGAGGCTCTATTAGAAGCTAATTTTATTATCTTTGATTTCCAGGAATAAAATAAGATTATATTCTTCTCGTTTAATTTCCCTCCAAAAATAATGTATATGTAAACTGTATAGTTCAGCCTCACACCGGTCACTGATACACATTTCAGTTCATAGAAATATAGGCATTTGTGCTGGCGACTGCAGGGCTCATAAGCTCCATCTTGTGTTTGTTTCTGCAGATGAGCGCAGGCTCAGACAGTAATAAAGAGTTCCACGAACAGCTTCGTTTGCAGCAGCTGTATGGACAGAGAGAAGGAAGCACAGATGATCCCTACACATACACTGATCCAGAAGATGGAACCGTGTACGACTGGGACCATGAAAAGCGAGCGTGGTTTCCAAAGGTGGTTCTCTCCCTCATTACCATGCAACATATGTTTTACACAGTGTTTAATAATCTGTTGTGTTGGATCAGGGTTCATTCACAGTACGTTCTTTATTGGCGTTCACCTGTTCTTTCTTTCTTTGTAGATAAATGATGATTTCATCGCAGCATATCAAGCAAACTATGGGTTTAATGAGGAAGGACTCCCTGATCCAGCAGCTGCTGTCCCTCCTGCTGAATCTCTACCTGACAAACCAGAGGAGCCCAAGAAACCAGAGGAACCCGAGGAGAGCTCAGAGCAGGGCAAAGCTAAAGAGGGTGTTCAGAAAGGAGAAAAGAGGAAAGCAGATCCAGGTATGCACAGGCGAGTCCATAATTATTAATCTAAAAAATATCAGTCAGGGATTGTATAATTGATAACGATTATTGTGTCTTGAATTTTACAGGCTGGTTTGAAGTTGAAAAGGATAAAAACACAAATGTTTATGTGACAGGTGAGTTATTTTTATTACATTATGTACTGTAATAAAAACTGGTTTCTTAGGACCATGTTGTAAATACTGGTGTCTCCCTCTAGTGGCCAAATTAAAAATCCAAACTCATCTTATTTGTATTCTACCAGGTCTTCCCCCAGACATGACTCCTGATGAGTTTGTAGAGGTCATGTCCAAATGTGGAATTATCATGCGTGATCCGATCACAGAGGAATATAAAATCAAGCTCTATAAAGACAAAGAGGGGAATCAAAAAGGAGACGGACTTTGTTGCTACCTGAAGGTCAGTCATATACAAGGTCCATTATGACCATAAAACACACAATTCAGGGAATAAAACT
>JAZGTJ010012948.1:0-15439 GCA_036877575.1 Botia almorhae
GTTTTATTGTTAAATGTGTCAGAACAGCTTTGGACTTGAGCGAGACAGACCACAGAGCTGAGAGTGTGTGTTTGCGTGGAGTTAATTACTGTCCTGTCTTTAAAAAACTGCAGACGTGGTCCACCGAAGCCAGTGGTGTCGTGGAGTTCTTTGTGGTGTGAGACGAAATACGCTACATATGTTCACGTGTTTATGTGCTTGTTGCCGAGCCTTTTTTTCCCCTGATTTCACACTGCCCTACTTGAAGGACAGTCTGGGAAGGGTTTTGTCACGTGCACTTACCTGGTTACCTGCTAACTGATTTCTGTTTGTCACCTGGCCACCATTACCTCCACACTATTTAAACCTGACTCATTTATCTACTCATTGCAAAGTCTTGTTTACCTTGTGCTGCATTTCTGAGCGTTTTTCCATTGTTTTTCTGATTGTCTATTGTGTATTACCTGGATTGTGTATCGTTTTGCTGATTTTTCGCCACCTGCCTTTGTCATTGAACTGTTTATCCTTAGCGTTGTTTACTGCCTGCCCCGACCTAGTTTTGTTCTACCGTTTATGATTGCTTGCTGCCTGTCATGATTCACGCCTTTTTACCGACTACAATTTTGTATTGCCTCCGTTGTGTTTGTTTGCTGTTGTATACACTGCCCGTCGATCCCTGTTAATAAACTATGTCGCAGATGGATCCCAGTCAACCCGACTCTTTATTACATCCACCACCATGCTTCACTGTTGGGAGGAGATTCTTTTCCTGGAATTCAGTGTTGGCTTTTCTCCAAACATGGTGGCTTTGATTATGACCAAATCAATCTATTTTGGACTCATCTGTCCAAAGAATGGACTTCCAAAAGGCCTCTGGTTTGTCCAAATGCTCTTTGGCAAAAAAACTGGCAGCTTTGTTCTTTTTTGAGAGCAGAGGCTTCTTTCTAGCAACCCTCCCATAAATGTCATCTCTGTTTAATTTTCATCTGATTGTAGACGCATGTACATTTACCCCAGATGCTGCCAGAGAGGTCTGCAACTCTTTAAATGATGTGTGGGTTGGCCTTTACTTTATTTATTATTTTTTTTGGTGCTTCTTAATGATAGTTTTGATGGGCATTCACTTCTAGGCAGCATTGTGTTCATGTTGAATGCCCTCCATTTGTAGATGATTTGTCTTACAGTGGATGGATGGAGTTGGAATCTCATGGAGATGGTCTTATAGCCTTCCCCAGACTGATGGGCTGTCACCACCTTCTTCCTGATGTTCTCGGATATCTCCTTTCCTCTTGGCATTCTTCGACTCCTTGGCACTACAGTGGTTTGGTTGGCTTCCTCTCTGTCTTTTAAACAGTGTTGCCTAACCACTTTTCTAAGGATATCTAATTTGATTGGCCTGCTTAACTGATTAATAAAGCACCCAAATGTGTTTCACCTGAATCGGTTACCCACTTGGCTGGCTTCACTTACTTTTGCACATACAATAATTCAATCTGTCATGTAGTTTTTTGGCCACTCAAAAAATTCCCTCCAAACAAACATATGCAATTGATCAACATACATGTGACATTTAATTTATTAAAAGCAGGTGATGATAAAATAAGAAAATCATGGTAAAACAACAGAAATCTCTGAACAGCTCAAGGGGTTCACAAACTTTCAAGCAGCACTGTATATCTTTCAATACTAAGCATGTATAGTTGAGACATTCCCAGCAAGGCACTTAAACTCTGATGTATGTTTCTACTTCTACATTGCTGCCAAATTGTTACTGCCAATTGTACACTGTTCCTTTTTGTTTCCATGATGATGAATATTGTTGCATTGTTTGACATTATTTTATATTGTTGTTAAAAAAAATATTACTGATACAAATATGTTTAGTTTCCACATTATGAGGATTCTGTTATTTGTTACAACTGAGGTCTTATAGATAACATGTAATTGACCGGTGTTAATAATGTGAATGAATGTTAAGGCAGATCACAGTGTTGTCAATTTCTACAGCTGTTGTGCCACCTTCTGGCCAGAGGCAGACAGTGCATGAAATGAATAATTAAAATATGCTTTTAGGAAAGGATATATAGCCCCAGTGTCAGTTGCATATTTGCATTGTTTAACATCTGTTTAGGGACATGTCAGTGAACCTTTTAGATAAAACTTGATAAAAATGATATTTTGTGTTTATTTGCTTTGCTATTTCTCATCAGGTAGTGATGATATTTTTATTGTATATATTTCATGTATGCATGTATTTTAATTTTGCGTGTTTTGTGTAGTTCATGGTACTATTGCAAATCCCTTATACATACCCCTGTCCCATAAAATGTAATCTTTTATATGCCATCTCCATGTAAGCTGGAACGCGTATCTTGATTAAAGATTTTGTGGTTTTATCAATTCAGGTAACCCTTGATTCATAAACCTACTATAAACCTAGTTTGCCTAATTAGTCTCATCATCTCACACATATTATTTGCAATAATATCATTAACATGTCTAACATTTGTTCTGTGTATTTTTAATATTATTCTTTTTTATATGTAAAGCTGCTTTAAAGCAATGTAACATTGTAAAAAGCGCAAAATTGAATTTAATTAAATCTATTATTAAAAATCATTTTAGTTTTTGTTTATTTTCTGGTGAAATGTGAGCAAGCCTTTCATCAGGGTCATCCCTTATGTGATTAATAACTGATTAAAGATTTTGATTCTCTCTCTCTCTCTCTCTGTCTTTTCAGGGAATCTTTTTGTTCTTCTTGATCAAGTACAAACCTCTGAAGTATAATAATGTGTACATGTATCCAGACTGGGGCTATGGTATTGGCTGGATGATGGCTCTCTCCTCAATGGTGTGCATCCCTTTAGGAATCTTGTTTCAGATCTGGAAAATGGAAGGCACTTTCCGTGAGGTAAAAGCATTTCCTCTTGAGGGAACTCGATGCTGCATCTAGTTTGACACAATGAGGAACACCTTGGGGTGACCGGTGTATGAATCTTGTTGGCCGCTGGGGAGGCAAGACCTTGGGAGAGTTTTCTCAGCCTGGCTGCCCACATATGAGGAGCTATTGCAGGTCGTCGCACAGGCACAAGAAACTAGCAATCAATCGCTTATGGCAGGCTTGATAGGCGATTGCTGGCTGATCATGGTTGTGAAGCTCCTGTAAGCCTGCCCTTTTTCTCCTGATCTCACGCTGAGGTGGAGAGATCTTGGAAGAAGCTGTATTTCTCCTGTTTTTAACCACATTCACAGGCAAATGACTCAAATTTGGAGGGAATACAAGAGCACAGGCATGCAGGGACACTTAACAAGACATTTGTGGGCGATCTCTCAGTGGGCAGATTCCAGTACAGGTTCCAGCTCTACCAATCAGATCACTTCGGGTCTGAGTTCTTCTGAATGGCAGAGCATATCTGACAATGGGTAAGGTTGTTGCTGCACTGCATACGATGGCCGTATTACAGGCATACCAAGCTGACCTGCTTATGGACTTCGATCAGGGAATAGGCTTTCCTCTAATGCAGTTGCTGAACTGGGATGACTCTCTGGGCCATCAAATGCACGTCCGCTAATATAAGACACTCTATGGGGGTTATGGTGGCTGCAAAAAAACATCTGTGGGTGAGCTTGGCTGTTATTGAGGAGAAGGAACAGAGATTTCTGGACTTGCGAGACTTTCTGGTCTTGCCCTCTAGCTATTTTGCACATCTGTACAGATGGTGGTTGAGTAGTTCAGAGCAGCAAGAGCACAGTCTCAGGCCTTTGAGAAAATATCCTGTGGCGGTCCAAGTCGTCATCTGATGCCCCTGTGCCCGGCCACCAATGTCTGAGGACTGAAGGTGGGGCCAGAAGCAGAGCATCGCTGCCCTTGCCACTACCCCCTTTTTGAATACAGAACACAGGAGCAGCGCAATGACAGGAAAGGAGGCAACATGCCAAGTATAGGTGGGCTGGGCTTGCACAGGAGTCTCACTAACTCCTTAACTCCCTGTTCTGTAGTGTCGCATAAACACTTAAGCAGGCCCTGATTTTTAAACCAGTGATGACTGTGGCAGTCTATTTAAAATCTTTACATACTCTCACAGTTCATTGAGGGCTTATCAGCTCATTGTTACCATCACATGTGCAATAAGGGTTGTGCTGCCGCCCAGGATATTGGGGTTCTGTTGGTAGGTGGCCCCTGTGTAAGCTCTACAGACAATACCTTTGCTGAAGACTTGTGGCCTGTTACTGGTGACCTCAGTCTAACTCTGAGTGGGCGATCCCTTTTAGAGCTTTTTCATGGCAGGTCTGTGCCTTGAACTGGTTATATGCTGTCCTTAGACTGAAATCTGGGTTCAAGCCCCACCTCAGACATTTTTAGTACAGACTGTCAGAGGGGTCCAAGTTCAAACTACCCACAAGGATTGCTTTGATGAGCCGTCCTCATTATATTATTGGAGTTTTAATAATAATCTTGTGGGATCACAGGAGGAACCATTTCTGATTCCTTTACTGCCCTTGAGGAAGAGTTTTCCTACCAACATGTTTTACAGCCCTCATCGTTGTATATTTGGAATTTAGGGGTCGTCTGGGGCCAAAGTTTTGAGTGGTTGGAGCTGACATTTAATCGCTCCCCTTGGAAGGTGGGTTTCAAGGGTTGAGTGAAGAGCTGAGTCCTCCTCCTTTCAGAGGAAGAGAGGTCATTTTGTCACCAGCAGTGCACATGTAGGGTGTTATTGTGTTAATTCTATAATAATTGTGCTTCAGCACGGACCATATGGCAGCCGCTCATCTCAGTTAGTATTGTGTTTCCCATAGCATCAAACCAGGCAAAATGTTGAGTTCCCTCGAAAGAGAAGGTCTCTTAGTTATGTATCTAACCTTGGTTCCCTATAAAGGGAAAGAAATTCTTTGTCTCATTGCCCTGCCTTGCCTGGATGCCTGTTTATGTCTTCTTTAGACAAAGAAGTTAGCATGCTCTACAGGTACCCTAATATACTCGCAGGTGCACCTAATGCGAATCAAACACTTTCAAGGGCTAATTAGATTAGACATAAGATTCAGACATCGGTCATCCAAATGAATAACTGTAGTAATATTATGGATATCTAAATTAGCTGCCAATAAGAAAATGCAATACTGCAATTCCATTGTGGTACAGAGTTTACATATGGCAGCATTCATATTTTCTCAGTTTTCTATTGCTTAAAAACAACATATTATTGTTTTATGTAGTTTATTGTAGTTATGACAGCATACCATAGAAAGGCCAAAGTCAGATTATAGTTTTAACTACATTTGTTTGTTTGTTCATTCATTCTAAAGCAATGATGCTTTATTCTATTTGTTTTTTAAAGAATGTCCAATATTTTTTTATCCCCTTTACTGTTAAATTCACCCAGCAAAGATTTTAGATTCTAGATAGAAGGTAGACAGTACAACATTTTCAGTGAGTGTATAAGAGAAGCATTCTATCTCTAGGCAGCATGACATGTCAAAGATAAAAAGTTGTGGCACAGCAGGCGAGCAGATATGGGGTGTGGTGCAGAATTGATTTTGTACTGAGGCCATGATGCAGGCTCTGTCCTGACATGACCCCATTGTGTCATGTCTTATTCATACTGTCTCCTTCAGAAAGCATACACAGCTGTTTCGTGGGCCTTGGTATTACACTGGTCAACAGTATAAAAACAATTTATTAATCAGTAATTTAAATTTTTTATTTAATTTTCAAATTGTTTCCAGAGAATATACTGTATCATGAAATAAACTGCTTAACATTGTATACAGTCTTGGCTACCATGTCATTTTATTTTACTATAGTTTTTGAAGACCCTGTGACATCAAACTTGCAGTTTTAGGGCTGTTAGTCCAGGTCTTTATTACAAAAAATTCTGCTCATCTATAGTGATTTTATGAGGTACTTAAGAATGATTACAAATTTTTATTGGAAAATTGCAAAAATACTGATAAGAGATCTGTTTTCGCAGTGTACTACATTAAACAGTCTTAAAACACAATAAATGTGTAAAAACACTAGTAATTGCATATATCGTGCATGTTAAAGTGGTCTACACATGGACTCACGCTCATGCATATTATATGAATATGATTTCAGAGAATTAAAAAGCTGACTACCCCCAGCTCTGACCTGAGAATGAGAGGCCACCTTGGATCCAGGGGTCCATGTGCTATTAACGACACTGATGCTAAATTGAGGGCGGATGGCAAGATCTCCACCTTCACAGAGGAGACACATTTCTAAACCCCAGACACAGACAAAAATATGTTTGCCTTTATTTTTACAGAAAGAAAACGGTTATCACATTTGTAGTCTTGCTTGTTTTGCAGGTAACACATCACAAATTTAACATCATGATTAAAACGATTTTGTATCAGAGGGTATCTAAATCTAGATAAAATATCATTATATGGCTCTTAGCCCTGTGGGGATTACTGTAGTGTACTTTTCTAATGGATAGGAGATGTTTTGAGGACCACTCCAAACGTTGACTGTATGTTTGTAGATGAGGGTCAGTGTTGTCAAATGTACTGTGAATCTCTGTTAGTTAGCTCGCAGGGCGAGCGTGACATAGGAAAGCCCATTCTCCACGCTGTCTTACACTGCTCGAATTTTCTTGGCTGACAGACCAAACACAGTTTATGGCTTTTTTATTTCAGTGTAGTGTTCTGGAAAGTCAACGGTACACACTTCTCACAAACGTTCATGATCAGTCTTACTGTGATGTTTCGTGATGTTTAATGGCAATCTGAAGGAAATGCAAATGAAGGTTAGGTTTGGATGTGGGAAAAACATTAATAAGAAATAGTTCATTCAAGAATGAAATGTCATGTCATTATTTCTTCACCATCAAGTCATGACCTGTAAGTTGCTATTTTTTTATGTTGGCTACATCTGTCAAGCTCCAAAATGGACATGAAAAGTATCATATACAACTCTTATTTTACAGCATCATATCCATACGACTTTCCATACAGTCATATTTTTTTATAATAGTTTTGTGTTATAGGAACTGAAAGGACTGAAATTAAATTTGTGTTGCAGTGGAGGGAGGATCATAAGTAACTTTTAAATTACACAAAAAAATACAAAATCACAGCATGCTGATTTAGAATGATATGAGGTTGAGTAATTAATGACAAAATGTTCCTTTCAAGGCAAACTGTTTAATAGCATAGATGCAGAAACAGATGTTTCTGATGTGGAAAGAAGCAAAGTACTACAGGCCCAAGTATTCAACATTATATTTTCCCCTCAGAGTAAGGAAAAGTAACAAGGAATTATAATAGAATAAAAAATCCTGTTTGTCTCTTTGAAGAGATTGTAGCCCAGATGTAGATACTTATTAAATCAATAGCAAGCAGCAAAACTGTGTTTGAAGGATGCCAGCAGTTCAACATTCATAAAGTTAAATCTGCATTGTACTATCACAGTTACGAGCACTATTGTGTTCCATGTAGTTTCCTCAGGATGCACTTTGGGCCCTTTTGGACATGCATGCATTTGGTCTGGTCTGATTCATTGTGACATAATCTATTTGTGGAACTAAACTTGTATGTGTTTTAACAGCCAGTTAACTTTTCAGATATATGTATATTTTTACATGTCTTTTTGTAGTTTTTTGTGTACTATTTCTTGATGATAAACAATGTTTCTGTGATGACTTTTGATATGCCATTCAACAATTAAGTTCTAGCCGTATAATGGATTTGCAATGTGCTATATACACAGATTTTGGAATTCACAGGACATAAATTGTCTGCTTACTCATTTAAAAAAAAAAAAAGGTAAAAAGGAATGTCTCTGGTTATCAGTAATTTTAGCTATGATTAACAGGACACAACTGTAATAGATTGTATAAGATGTTCAGTTTTCTAATGTATTGAATACAATGTTCTGGTAATATGTAGGTCCATTGAGCCCTTGATGAGCACATAAAATCATTTAAAAGGCCTTATTAGGGAGCTTAGCTTGATTGGAGCAGTATTTAGGCATGACAATACCACACACAATGTATTAAACATATATAAACATATAACAATTTGGTTTATTTTTATTATTTTGGCTGTTGCACTGTTGCTCATTAAGATGCACACATCTGATGTCAACCTCTAGATATTAAGCTGGCCTGAAATCTGTCATAGCATCTATACAATATATAGCCATATCTTAAATGTGCAAACATCACACAACTGGAATGCTCTGTGGTGTGTTAACAGACTCTTAAAACAGCATTTCAATGGAAAAAATGGTTTTAATACTTTTCATTAAACAGTTGCAAGTGGTTCTTTTGGTCCTCTGAATAGTCTGAGTTTTAGTCTGAGTAGCTTCTGTTCTGTCTCTCTTGAATCTTGGCATTGCAGTACTGCAAATATTGTTTTCTCGGTATAATAAATTGCTTGTGATGATCCTCAGCAGTAAGGTTCTTTGAATAAAAAAGTCTGAAATGTAAACATGACTAAATGTAATCATAATGACTCAACTGGTTTGTAAAACAGCTGTTATTGTTGCACAATCAGCTCAAACTGAATTTACTGTCTAAAGAGTAATTGCACCACTTATTTAAAAATCAGAAATCACAGTATGTCTGGTACGTCATAGGGCTGACACTTCATGACACATTTATCCAAGCACTTCCTGTCAATGATGTCATCTAACATGTCACCTAAATATTAAACCCAGGACCCTGCAATGCTACAGTGACACCATGCACTTTCGCTAATACACTGCCTAATAGATTTATCGTTTATGCCATGTAGCGATTTTCACTTAATTGTACAGCACACAACTTAAGGAGATTAAGGACAGCTGACCTAATAAAGGAATTTGCAGCTTTACCCGCAAACTACAATTCCAATTCATCAACACGGTGAGAACCAGACCTGTTACAAACCTAAATATAATTAATTAAAAAATGTTATATCCAAATAGTAGTAGGTGTAATAGTAGTGATAAGTAGCTCTTCCATGCTCTGGCCTTCTGGGACGATGCCGAGGTGGGCGCCTTCTTGGGGGGACAGGCGGGCACCTTCTTAGGGGTAGGCATAACTCTGATTTGGCCAGCAGGCCTCACCGGGACAGGAGCGGGACAGACTTGACCCGCGGACGCCCCCGGACCACAGGTTGATGAGGCGCAAGTGGCTGCTGGAGGGCAGATTGGGCACTGGGGTCCAAACGGGCATATAAAGGTGAGGTCAGCCTGTGGCAGGGTGAATGCCGCCGCAGCCGGACCGGGCTCTGGACTGGTGGGCACCTCCGGGCAGGCGGGCTGCTCTGAACTGGTGGGCGCCTTCAGGCAGGCGGGCTGCTCTGGGCAGATGGACACCACGGGTCCAGGCTCTGGACAGGTGGGCACCTCTGGGCAGATGGGCACCACAGGACCAGGTTCTGGACTGGCGGGCGCCTCTGGACCAGACTGGAACACAGACAGACGGGACAAGGGACATTGACAACACAGAGACAGACTGGACCAACGTAGAGAGAGACACATCAGACACTGGAGTGGGAACCCTTGCCGCCGCCGTCGAAGCCACTGCCAGATCCGACTGGAGAGAAAAAGCCGCCTCACGCCTCTTCCTCCTCCTCCTGGAGCTCCTCGACTGCCCCTCTCCAGGAGGGATGATGGTGTGCACAGCCGAATCCGACGAGCCGTCCATGCACCCAACAGGCATCTCCCCGCTGGAATCCTCAGACATCCCTCCTCCTGAGGGACCCAGACCAGACCCAAAGTTCGTCTGAGATAGATTCCAGCTGCAGCCCCCCCTCCACAGCAATCTCATGGACCACGACTGGGGCAGGTGGAGGCCCAATCTGATCCAGCTGAGACCACAAAGTCTGATGGAGGATTTTCACCATCATCCAGTATGCCAGCTGGGCCAGATCCTCCCTCACAGAATAGGAAGGGAGGTAGTCGAGGCCCGCCATGAAATAGCGGTTGAGGAGAGGCGGTGAGACCGACTCACCAGCCCTCATAACCTCAACCGCGTAGTCCGTGATGGGGAGACCTGCCTGGGGAGAAACGGGTAGCTCGTGGGCACGTGAGCTGGCGACGGTCTGGACCCACCACTCCGGGGACATACTCATGACTATAACAAAGGAGAAAAAACAACAGTTAACAAATATCTAACTAAGCACGCAAAAGAAAAAAAACGCTGACTGCTGGGTTCTGTGTTGGCCGGTTCGTACTGTCAGGGTTTGGAAACAGGGAACCCAAGCGCAGACAGCGGTGCAAGAACAAAACTTTATTAATAAACAACTAAGGTCACACACAGCAAAGCTAACAGAAGCCACGAGAGGGCGCCAAGAAACTAACAGAATCAGTTTAATAAAATTGAAAGATAAAAATAAACGAACATAATCCGGAACAACAACAAAGGATCAAGAGTAAAGATAAATATTAAATTGCTCAAAATGAGCGCTAAGCATATATAAACAAAACCAGAGGGGAAAAGACCAATTAAATACTAAATAAATAATCAACAGAGACCATGGACTAAGACAGACACAAACCAAACAGTGGACCAGATGGGGAAACAAATCCAACGAGGAACACAGACAGGAACAAAGACTAGGAAAAACTGAGAATGAAACCAGATCGCAGACTAGAAAACGGCAACGGCAACGATCACATGCAGAGACACATCCAAACATAACAACATCCAATTGCAACAACACGAACCGGCACAAGACAGCAAACACGAGGGCATTAAATACGCAGGGGTAAATGAGACCGACAGGTGCACAACATTAGAGAAAACAAGGGAACACGGAGGCGGGTAATCACGCAAGACCGGAGAGCACATGGCTAATGAATATGTGATTAGCCATGTGCTTCCACACGTAACGCACACCCAGAGCGCAAGTTTAAACTCTGACCCAAATCGAAACTAAAGCAATGCGGAATGAGTCGGAGTCTAAGCCCCGCACTCTGACACGTAACAGAGTCAGGATCCTGGTAAAGCGCAATCCCAGACTAGACAAAAGCCAGGATCCTGACAAGCGAAGTTCATCGAGATTCCAAAGGCACACAGGGAACAAGAAACCAAAAGCATACACGAAACATCCACGAGAAAACCACACATTCACAATAACCAACAAACTAAACATCAAAAGGGGAACTTAAATAGTGCTACCAATCAGCGTGTTACAGGTGATTGTGATTATCAAACAGAAAGTGATTGAAAACAGGATAAAACCTGAACCCAACAGAAAACTTTAAAATAAGAGTCCATGCACCATAACATAATGCCCCCCTCCCGGAAGACATGTCCTCATGCTGTAGAAGGCACATCAGAGGGCCAGGGTGGTGCTGATGGAGGGAAGAGCCAGGGCATAGACTTGAGGAGCCAGGGCAGAGACGACAGAGGGAGGAGCCATGGTGGAGGAGAGGCTGATGACTCCATGGAGCCGACCAACAGCAGAGGAGCCAGAGGCAGCAAAGGAATGAACACTGGGTAACAGGAATGTGTTCATGCGTGCATACGTGTATGTGTGTCTTTCTGTCTGTCTGTGTTTTGTTTGTGTGCGTGTCAGAGAGTGAGAGAATTGTGTGTGTGTGTGTGTGTGTGTGTTTGTATGTGTGTGAGAGAGAGAGAATGAGAGGAATTTCTGTGTTAAAGGGATGTGCTATGTGTTTGTAGTTCTTATCAGTGAAGATGGTGAAAAGAGAGAATATAATAGAACAGTGAGAAATAGAGAGAGGGTTGCTTTCCCCGCAGCATGCCATGGGTGGGTGTTTCTTGCTCCTTCATAGTATGGGTTCTCTCTACCTTTTTTAACATAAGACAGACAAAGACAAGGTTGTAATTTATAATGTTATTATAAATACTATTACTTGTCTACAAAACACCAGTTTTATAGCTAAAAAGTCATTAAATTCATAAAAACAAAATTCCCTAACCTTTCCTAAAAAGCCTTCTCTTGTTTGGTCCAGACTTCTTTCTCAATTTCCATGTGACGACCTGTGACTGGCCTAGGGTGTGGGATAAAACACAATGTCCTTAAACAACTACCAAAGGATGTCTTCACAGGCTGGCCAAAAAACCTGTTGACTTCGATCTTTTGCATACAATGGATCTCAATGTGTTTCACTTGTATCTGTGATGACATCAGGGTACAGATCACCTTCATACTTCAGCACGCACCTCTGGATGTGTATTCTGCATGTAATCAAGCACTGGTGACAAGTGCTTTCAGATTGCCAATGGGCCCTTGTTTCTTAAGAGTGACACTGTGCAGGATACTGGGCAGGCTGTTGAATGCATATAAAGGACACCCATGTGCAATGTGGCCCGCTGGTGTGATGCTCCAAATTACATTGCCTGTATTTCTGCGCTGTTCTTGCAGAGGTAATTTTCTGAAAAGTTTACATGAATTAAGCATTTGTGTGCTTATAAGCTTTGTTTCAGTGCCCTATAGCGGGTATACTGATTCTTGGTGTTAAAAATGTGTCTTTTAAACCTGTGCAGGAGCAGGTTCAGCATTTACAGCAGTTCTTCTTGTGTGGTCTGTAACTCTTTACTTCATTGCGAATTTAGATGTTTCGCCGTTGGGGTCATTCTTGTGTTCCTTATCCACAACTACCCACTGGATATAATATATGTCACTCTCTGCACTGTACAGTGTTAAGCCTGGGCAAGTAAGGTCTTTGCACTCCGATCTTTCTTTGCTTAATAATAAAATGTATTTTTGAATTTCTTTTTTTATGCATATTTATACATATAAAGTTCTTAGGACAGAAATGGCACCCATTCAGTGGAATGGCCCTAATTCAATTTTTCAATTACATTTTATTTATATAGGGCTTTTTATAATGTTATATTGCTTCAAAGCAATAATTTTAGACAGCATCTCTTTCAGCAGCCTGGTAGGTATAGGATCAAGCATACATGTTGTTAATTTAGATACTATGATTATTTTTGACAGTTCATCCCTATCTATAGTAGAGAATGACTGGAGTTGCTCCTTGGGCAGGTTGTGATGCACCATCTGATTTGTTTGTATTGAAGACAGTTGCATGTTAATGATTTTTCTCTTGCAGTGTCTATTTTGTTATTAAAGAAATTCATAAAATCATCACTATTATGGTATATGACGCTTTATCCTTGGTTAATTTAGCCACTGTGTCAAACTGATATCTAGGGTTGTGTTTATTTTCTTCTAAATGATTTGAAAAGTAGGCAGTTTCAGTTTCAGTTTTTCATCATGGTCTCTCTCAGCCAATTATTGTGTCTCTCCTTGTCCTGTTATGAGCACATTATCAGCAATGATGTTTATTCCAGGCAGGCCCTCTAATGCAAGTGTGAGCTTCCTCAGAAAAACTTCAGGGGCTGGACTTATGCCCATGGGCATACGCAGCCATCGATACCTGCCGAATGGTGAGGAGAATGTGGTGAGATAGCTGGATTCTTCCTCCAGCTTGACGTGCTAGAATCCACTTTTAACATCGCACACAGTAAACACTTTGGCTTTTGACAGTCCAGGGAGTATGTCATCAATAGTGGGTAGTGGGAAATGACTGCACTTTAAAGCTCTGTTTAATGGTCTCGGATATACACATACTCTAAGTTTGCCGCTGGGAAATTGAAGTTGTTATCCACCACCTGGAATTCCAGCCTGTACAGTTTTTGGTTTCTTGGGTTTCTGACTTTCAGTTTGCACTTTCCCAGTGGTCTCACTTTGCTTTGGTTGTACATTATTAGCACAGTCTTTATATCCTCCAGTTTTATATCTGGGCTCAGCAGACTGATGGGAATCACATTACAACTTTTTCTTTTCATTGTCCTTCTCTTTTTTGTTTACAGTCTCTGGATTTGCTACATCAACTGTAAGGATGTCTTCATACTCATCACTGTCCTGTTCAGTCACTTTGTTTACTGATTTATGATTTCCTTGTCTCAGCTGGGCTCTACATTTTACTTTTTCACTTTAAGTTTTTATTGCATTTTTAGTACGTCACAACTGTTTACAATCAAATGCAATTTTCCAAATAGAAGAAAAGGCTAATTTGAATCAGATATGACATGCCATTTCGATAACAAGCAAATAACTAAAACAAACAAAAATAAATAAATAAATAAATAAAATAAAAACAGAGCCTGTGTTGAGAATACTGTAGAAAAAAAATAAAAAACATGGTGCATACAAAAAGGGAAGACAATTGGTTACATAAGAATAGGCACAGTTGACATATATGCCTAAAAAGAGAGCCAGTGCCCTTATGATTTGTCAAAGTAAAGTTTCTATTTTTGCCATCTTTTGGCATACAAGTCCACCTTCAAACGTAACACACCAGTCATATGTTCCAACATCCTTATTTCCTGAATTACATCAAGCCTTTGTTGTTGTTGAGGTGAATCAGGCTTATACCAGCTTCTGGTTATGGTTTTCCTTGCTGCTGTAAGGAGTATTTTTACCAGGTATCGGTCCTCCTGAAGTGTAACCAGAGAAATATGACCCAAGTAAAAGACAATGCATGAAAATGGAATCTCATATCCAAGCACCTTTGTTAAGGTTAAATGTACATCTTTCCAAAATGGCTTCAGTTTTTCACATCTCCAAAAAATGTGTGTATGGTGTACTTCTAAGCAGCCACATTGTCTCCAACATTGTTGGGGTGTAGAAGAAGCTTTACTGCTGATTTTAGGTGTAATAAAGAATCGTACTAAATTCTTCCAATTGAATACCCTCAATTGTTGCGAGCTTGTGGAGGAATGTTGAATTTCGCACATATCAAACCATACATCTAGTAGAATTTCTACATTTAATTCTTTTTCCCACCTTGATTTAAGGTATAATGTTGAGTTGGCCTTACTTTCCATAATACTTGCGTAAAACATGGAGATTATTTTTACACATTTACTATTTGATTTGTATGCATTCATAATAATCTTCACAACTGGATTAATTTCGTGTGAAGTTTCCATTTTTATTTCTCTATTAAAGTAATCTTTAAATTGTATATACCTAAATAAGTCCCGATTAGTGAGAGAAAATATTTCTTTGAATGTTTGGAAAGTCAGTAATTCCTCGTTTTCCACTACTGTACATATTGCTCTAATGCCTTTTGTTGCCCATTGCTTAAGTGTGGCATCACTTGCACCTGGTTTAAATTAAGTATCAAAGGCTATCCATCAAAGTACTTTTTGGTCTTTGCTTAATTTAAATTGTCTAGCAAATTCAAACCAAAACTCCACTGCTCCAGAGGTTATTGAATCCAATTGACTTTTGACTACTGAAGGGATTTCTTTTTCTCCAAGAACTGACTAAATCTGATAACCCACCATATATGTCTCAATTTCCTTCCATCTAGCAAAATAATTGTTGTTAAACAAAAGAAAAAGGGGACGGAATTGAGCTGCATAAAAGTAATCTTTGAGATTCGGCAGGGCCATTCCTCCTTTATGTTTGGCCAACTGGAGTGTTGTGTATCTTATTCTAGGCTTCTTTCCATCCCAAA
>JAZGTJ010012949.1:0-15439 GCA_036877575.1 Botia almorhae
TGTCCAGGCATAAAGAAAGAGGAAGGTGGTATGAGTCGAGAGGAGCTGGCGCTCGAGAAGAAGAGAGAGCTGGAGAGAAGATTACAGGATGTGAGTGGACAGCTCAACTCTGCCAAAAAACCACAGAAACCTAAAGGTAGGGCTGATGGCGCCTGTTATCTGTTATCAATCTGTGTCCTCACAGAACTTCACTGAAAGCCTGTCCTTGTTTCATTTTCCTTCTCTCAGTGGAGAAACCCAGCAGTGAGGAACCTCATAATGCTGCGTCTCGTCTCAGTGCTAGCAGCTCCAGTTCAGACTCTTCTTCATCGTCATCCTCCTCCTCTTCATCAGACAGCAGTGATTCTGACTCTAGATAAAGCGATTATCCTCTAGAGGGAGATGTGTAGAAAGTGGGCGCTCCCCGGCGCATTGAATTCTGGGATATATTGAGGAGCCCACTGCGGGACACCAGGACACATCAAACCTTCTACACTTGTTGCTTATTTCTGTCTAAAATGTATATATTACATTGTGTAGGATTTTGTTTTTCTTTTATAAAGAAGACTTTTAACAAAATGCCCATAATGGGAAACTTCAGTGGGAATATGTAACCATAACGACTTTCCCTCTTGCCAAAAACCTTGTTGCTTTGTTTTGCTCCCATTATGACTCTAAACTGCTTAATATTTTTTGTAAACAACATGCTTATCTCTGCATTGCTTTAAAAACGAATATTTCTCATTTTGTGCAACCAAAACTTGCAAGAAGGTACGCTGCTCTTTAAAACAGACTTCAGAGCGGCCGTGAGGGAACTTGCGATGAAAACAAGAACTTCTGCTTTGGCTTTAAACCGTTTATCTCTGCGCTACAGTGCACTGTATTGACCAACATTGTGTAGAGTTTACAGTGCGCATCTAACATGCTTGTCACACTTTTGATAATGTGTGGACAAGGTGTTTCGCCTTGATGTTGCCTTGATCTGTAAGACTTGTATTTACCTGTAATTATTTTTATTTGACAGTCAAATCAATGTTAAAAGACCAGAGACTTCAGTAGTCTTATAAGGCGTCTGTGAATTTGTAGTGCTGGGACATTTCTCTCTTATAAGGATCATGAATGCTAATGAAAAGCTACTGGATTCAGTTCCGTGTTTTGAGAAATGTATTTAATGAGGTATTAGCTGAACAGTTAAGCTGAGAGTTCTGTTTTAGGGGAAGTCTAGAGGCTGATCATACAGTATTTAAGCAATAGAAGGTCATTTGTTAATCAATCTTTACTGTATTTCCTGTATATACATTCCATGATACTTATTTTCCATCTGTATGTTTCTCATTTGTATTTATTTGCATTGCTGTAACCTGTCTTTTCAGGAATATTCCTTTTCTTGAATGTATAGGATGTAATATTTCATATCCGCATTATAATTGAAAGTTTATGCGCTCAGAAATATTCAGTGGGCTTTTATTTAGATGGAAATACAAATACATCAAGTGAAATGTGTGTGAACTTTTATTGGATTAGTATTGTCATACAGAACAACAAATGCTAGATTTACTGCTGTTGGCAGAAATGGTATTTACAGATAAAGTAGAGAACCTACAAAAGTATTTTAAATAGTAAACCAAATGACCAGTAATATAATGTACATTAACTGGTTAAAATGTTTAGGAGCCTGTGGGTTTTTGATCAATAATATTTGCATAAGTGCATCATGTAAGATGTTCACAAGATGTTCTTCAGATCAGATCCTGGTCAATGCAATGAGAACATCATATACACCAGTGATGGAGAAACCAGGAGACCCTCAGGAGTTTGAAAGCGCAGTTGCTTGTGGTCAGGGTTATTGTAGGATGTGTTGGATGGGTGTCTGGAGGTATTTTGATTGTAATGACCAGGATGGAGATGCTGGCGGCGCTGATTTACAGACAGTTTTCTCCTGTTGCTATGTGGTACAAACCACCAGAGAAAGTCTTATCACTTAAAACAACAAAATGCTGTATAACAGAAACACACATTATGTCATATACCATACCAGGTAAATGAAAATCATACACAGGCACAATTTATGTCAAAACAAATGTCATGTCTTTAAGCATAAGCCATTAGATATTTCCAGTATTTCCAGTATTTGGTGCTGTCTATGGCATGTAAATAAATGTACAATTTAATAACTGACCTGAGAGATTATTTAGGTGCTTTGGCTGGTTACATTTTGAGTACTTGCAATAATATTTATTATTATATATATAATAATTTATTAATTAAATTTAATAATTTATTATATATATATATATATATATATATATATATATATAATATAAATTATAANATTTATTAATTAAATTTAATAATTTATTATATATATATATATATATATATATATATATATAATATAAATTATAAGTATAACTTGTTTTATATGCTACAATTTGCATAAAAACGTACATCCCTAGAACATTTTATTGCTCATTTGCGCTTTCATACGTCACGAGACCTAATTGTGTTCTCGGTTATTTATCATCTTTGTCAAGCATTTTAAGAACTTTTTGTTTTGTTTGGCCATCACACACCTGAAGCCACCACTTCGGCTTGCGTTTGGACTCTTTATGTAAGACATTTCACATAATTCTAATATATCATCAGAGGTCATCAGATCATTTTTTCATTGTAGAGAGATGATGTGCAGCGTGAAAATAAACCAGCGCGCTTCGCAGTTATGCTGATCCCTATTCAACCTTTCAGTTCCGATCTCATCAGAATCTAAGCAGGTTTAGGTGATTAATTCATTTACAGTGTGGGCTCAGATAAGCATGCATGAAGGGAGAACACGGCTTAATTGCATCTTAATTACATTAATTAAACGAGGGCTGGATAATCTGCCTAGTTTCCATTTAGTGACTCCTGACCAAAAGTGCAGTGAAAATCTTAATATAACAGGCGATCCGAGTGGAAGAGGAATAATTAATAACGTATACATATTAATAATTAATAAATTAAATTAATACCATAGTACTGAATGATTACCGTATGCATATTTGCATGCCATTCTATGGTTGTGTGGGTCAGTTAACAAACTAAGGCACACACCAAAGCACAAAGTATTTTTGCTACTTTTTTTAATGAAATCAACATGACCTAATGTAATACTTAGGGTAAGGTTTGTTTAAATCCTAAACTATACACAAACAGTAATGATTATGCTTGCTGATCATCACTACTGCATAACAGGAATAATCGGCGAGACTCTTCGTGCATTGTTAAGCACAGACCATTAGATGGCAGTGTGTTCCTTTAATCAGATTTAGCCGTCCAAACCGATTCTTATACCTGAAATTACACTCGGAAAAATGTTTGATATTACAGCATGGTCCAAGGTTACACACTCCGTGTTTTGTCTTTTTTCTTCTAAAATCTGTGGGGCGTTCGTGGCTGTACTGTAAGCCAATGAGGCCATCGTGCCCTGCGTTTGTTCTCTTTTGTCATTGATGAAGTAGCGTCTATACATTATTCAGTTTTTCGTCTCTGTACCTCATTGAAGCGTCATTAGTGTTTTCAGATAATGGAGCCGGCATTGATTTCATGTGCTATGGGTCGTAAATGTATTTATGTTGTTGTACTTGCAGACTGAGTTTTCTAAAGAGGCCATTTCTATTGATTTTGTCTACTCACGGGTCCGCCTGGTTGTTCTGACAGATTTCTGTTTAGGACTGTGACACTGAGTCTCAATCTGAATACAATCTATCCTAAATTGTAATAGTATTAGCTGCTTTGTTAGGTGAATAATATTATTGGGTGAATAATATACAAAGGTGGCTAAATAAAACGTGATGCTTAAAATAAAATGCCTAATAAATGCTGTATATATTATATTCTGCATACTGTTTAAAAAAATAATTTAAACATATTAAAAACAAAAATAATATTTAGTCTAATGTATCTGACGTCATCGCGTTGCTTGCGTATTTAGTTGAGTCGCGTTCAGTTGTTCAATAGTTATATTGCATTTATATTCAAATAGTGATTAAAAAGGTTAATTTATAAGCAAAAATAGAAGGATCTATATCCAATCGCGTTTATACGTCAATCAGATTACCCACAATCCTTTGCACTTTCGCAGGTAAATAACTTGAAATATGAATGATGTGTGTAAATAAAACAGCTGTTAGATATGACAGCACAGAAAAACGCCATCACAAATCAAATATAAATCATATTTATTATAATATACAAATTGTACAGATGACTTTATCATGGAAACAATTACGTACATCGATCAATGTTAACGGCACAACAGTGACTGACAATCAAAGCAACCTGCAGATATGAAAATGCGTTCAGATACATGAGTCTTTACGGATGCGGCGTGTTCTGCATTATTTTAGCAGTTTTAACGACTTGTGAAAGAGCAGAAAATAGAGATAGACAGACTGGTGCGGGCACGTACGTGTGCGTCAGTGAATGAATGATCTGCCCAGCGTGTACAGGATCCTCGCGTATATGAAATATATTAAATAACGAGCACATTTTGTCGTATATGATAAGAGAAACAACGGGAGACCGGGACCGACCGCGGCGTTCACTCTCAAGAGGAGAGTAAATACTGCTCCGCATCATTTCATTGATGGAGTGGCCGGCCCTGTCTTATTCTCTTTAACATCCTTGTTTTTCCATAATGCCTCATCTGATGGCCGCCACGGGACGCGACCGCAACCCACGGACTGACCCGGCTGACCCCGCGGGTCCAAACCGGGTGTTGTTCTTCCGAAAACACTGATGTCATGCCTACAGTCAGATCAGGTATGTTACAAAGCATTCATCACTGGCAGACAATTAAACCGCCCACTGCTGTCTGAGATCCAGTGTTTACACAGCAATAATATACATTCTGGAGGAACTGAGTCGCTGTTGCGTGTATGCTGAAGTATTTCCTACAGAGGGACTTAAAAGTCTACAGGAGTTTGGGGGTGGAATGATGCCTGTGTTTGGAATCGCATACTTATCATACTGTTTTTTTTGTGTGGTATGTACACTGTGTACAGTATGCAAGTTGTATTTGTACGCATGGAACACACAGATATTTTACAATATTTGGCATAATGTGCAACAAGAGCGAAACACACAGAATAGTGTATCCCACAATGCAATGCGTTCAGCTTGACTTCCTGTTTCCAGTGGGTTTCAGAAATGCGATTAACCACGATTCTTTTTGTCTTGTTGTCATTTGACCATACTGCTAAAAGTTAAGGCAATTTTTACAGTTATTTTACTATGAATAAGGGGTCTCAGGCACTTTGATTTGTGTCAAACACCCTTTATATCCAACAAAATGTAGCACAGAGATACTTTTATGCTGTTTTACGTACTGTTAACAATGACAGGCAGCATACAGTATATAATGTGCAGTATATAGTACACTGCTCTACTATTGCGAACACAGCCGCAGAACTCAGTCTCAACGGAGAACACGCTTATCAGACGCCGACAGTACGTCAGTATTCATACTAGAACATACTGTAACATAATTACTATCTGTCAGTGATAATCAACAAGTTTTGCTCTAGAAGTCTTTTCTGAATAAGAGCCGAGATGTCGAAAAAGAAACCAAGATGATCGGAATGTCTTTTTTTAGTTTCTGGTTCAGTCATCGTTGTCACACAATAAACAAGCAACCTCCCCCAAGCTACCATGTAACAAACAGCACTGTGACAAAACGCAATTATAATGACAACGTGTTAGAAACTGCTCAGAGGAAAAGAGAGATCGTGGGAGTCACGTAAGAGGCCAGGAAACGTACGAGCGGAGCGCCGAGTGAATTTTCTTCAAAGCATATGCTGACAGAATGAAAACAGCATCTTTTATTGGGAGGCTGGACGTGCACGACCTGTGTGAGGACAACGAACGCTGGAGATGTTTCTTCCCAGCAGGAGGGGGAGTGGAAAAGCCATTATGATTTTAAATGTGACCCCTCCGGCCATTAGCGCTAATACAAACCCCCACAGAACCACCCTTGTGCCTTTCCAGAAGACCAGCTGCAGGAAAACCCCTGACACTGCAAACCCGCATTATAAATCTGGGCAGACACCAGCACAACAGTGCTGACTTACTGGAACATGTATATACAGCTCAGGTTAGGTATACAGTGGGCCCGAAAAGTATATGGACACTCATGTCGATGTAATAATACATAAAATATCAAACCAAGTAGGACCTGCAAACAATTAATGCAAGCAGAAGATATCACAATACTTCATGTCTTTATTGTTTTCATCATTAACGGTTTTATTTCCGCTAAATATTTAGCTTTAGAAGTGTGTTTTCTAAATGAGACATGCCACTTGATTTGATATTTTGTTATTGAAAGCAATGACATTTATTGTCATACTGAATTATATGTTACCCGGTTGTACATTTTCATTGATATATTCATTCAGTGATTGGCGTTATTATTTAGTAGTGCTAATAGAGAAATATGTCTTCTAAGCCATGACTCAGAAAGGATAATACTTTCCATCTGGGGTCATAGTCTTGTGATGCAGTTGGATTACGTTGGATCTCATTTCAGGATTAAACAGTGAAATGAAAGACTTTCGTTTCATTAATTAAAGCTACAGAAAAACGGTGTGAACCCATAACCACATTGTCCTGTCGGTGTTAGCCCGTCTATTGCGCTCGCTTTCTGTTGTTCACTTTAAATCAAAAACATCCCGAATCATCGCGGTAATATTAATCTCATAAAATATCCCCACTATATCACAAGCGTCTGTCTGGAGTATCCGTGTATCCATTCATTCTTTTATGCAAATTGAAAAAATGACTGCGCAGCATAACAGCATGTAGTTTTGCTCGGATGAGGTTTCACTCCGATTTCTTTCCTCTCTGCTGAGATCACAATCTGGTTTTCATAAGAACTGAAAGTAGCCAGTTTAGGAATGGCAGTGATATATTGAACAAATTTCCCTTTTCTAGCAGGACAAAATTCAGCAGTCATGTTAGGAAGTGTATGTTACTGTATAGAAAGTGGTTTTTGTGTTCCTTCTAATTGTGGATCTATGTACATGTGTATCAGATGGACAGAGAAATCGTGGGCAGGGACTTTGTTTTATCCTTTGGCAATTTTGTCTGTAAACGTGTATGTTTTGTTCAAGTTCAATTAAACTCGCTGTTTTAAAGGCAAGAACGCCCCTTTTTGCTAATTAAATGAAGAAAAGGATCACATTTTTACATATTTTACATGTTTTTCGTGTTCTGCAACTCTCAGCTTTCTCATGTCTGCTTTTTCAAACAAAATTATTTGTGGTCCTTTATTTTGTGGGAAATAATGACTGGTTTGTTTTAGAGCTAGGGCAGATTGTCTAAATGTGGAAATAAAACGAAGCCCAACCCTTCCAAAACTCTTGTAATTGATGTTCAGTCAGGTGAGAGATGAGAGTGTTGATGTACCATATTTAAATGTACACAAGCCTGAACAAGATTTGAGAGCTATGATGTAGCAAATACCAATTTCACTTTTGGTCTGTTCCTCACGGAGTTGCTGCGACTTCAGATGACTTTGAAAGATTTATTCTACACTCTGAGCATTGGTGTCTACTTCCTATGTAGTCAACTGCCTTCTAGGGGGAAAACAGATAACTTAGGAGGTTGAAAAAGGATATTTTGAAGCCTGTGATGTCTGGTAATGCTGCAGATGTAGGTAGTTCACTAGGTTTTGAAACAGAGCCTTGGAATATAGCACACACATAGTATGGACAACTCTATTAATACTGTTCATTCACTTTTTCTTTGTCACTTCTTCCATAAAAGAAAGAAAGTCAGAGGATTTGGAACAGTGTGATGGTGAGTAAACGATGACAGAATTTTGTAATATTTGGTCAAATGTTTGGTAAATAAACTGTTGCTTTAAAACATAGAGCAATATGCTTTGAAATCTAAATAAACACAATGTTGTCCCAACTGTTTGATTAAGGAAACTTCAGATATGATGCATCTGTTTGGTCTCATCTTCTGTTACATTAGGAGAACCATTTTGTTTGGACGATGAAGTATTCATACAAACATATGCACCTTACATCACAATCGATTGCTTCCAGCAGCTGTGACCATCTCATCTGTGTGTCTGTTGTCTTCAGCAGGAGTCTCTGAGCTGGTCCTCGACCCTCTGAGCTCAAAGTAAATAATAATGTGGTTTTTCCATCCAGTGCATTAACTGATAACAATCTCTTCCCATTTCTCCCCCTTTTTCCTGGACCCTCGAGCCCTTCCGCGATCGGGAAGGGTCGGAATGCCTCGCTCACCGGCGGGGATCTGAAACCTCCAGCATTGGTTACAAGAGGTCACGATATAAGGTGTCTGTGTGACAATGCAGCTGTTTGGAACTGTAAGCTACACTGCAAAACATCACTTATGAGTCAGTATTGTCATCTTGCTTTTCAGTAATGATGTTTAAACATCCTTAATACAAAAAGAAATTGACTTAAGAAGCAGCTTGAATAAGATGTAAAGAGATTTATAGAAATTGTACTTGTCACGTTGCTGTTGGTGTTACGATTACAGCAAAAAACAAAAATGATTTGCCGAGTTGGTAAGAAAAATGCACTTAATTTAAGATACTCTTGAAAAAGCTTAATATCTTGTGCTATATATCTCATACATTGTTTTAAGGATGTTTAGATATTGTACTGGAAAACAACCAAAAAACAATTGTGAAAATGTTTGCAGTCTAGCATTTTGAACATTCATAATGGTCCGCGTTTGTAGGTCAAGTTGATGTAAGAGTAACTTCATTCCTGATTGGCTGAGACGTCGTTATGTGCCAGTGACAATTCATTAGCTTGCAGGCTACCGTGATTCTGATTGGCTGAGCTGTCGCTCTGTTGTCCTGTCTCTTGTGCTGTTGAATGGTCTACAGGTAAGGCATTGTGGCTTATCTCAGCTTCGGTTTTTATGCTACACTCTTCCTCTTTAACTTTTCTCCCCTTATTACCACCCACCACTTCCTGTTTTTCCCCACCCACTCCTACCTCACTTCCTGTTGTTGCCCCTTCCTCTGTCTCATACACTTCCTGTATCTTTTCCTCCTCACTTTCCACTTCCGCATCAGCTTCATTACTCTGGTCCTTCCTCTGTTTATGCGCGCTTGCGTTTCTCTCCTCACTGATCTTCTCTGCTCCGTCACAGATCTTTTGATCGCAAATCTCTTTCTCTATGGTGGGCGGGAACTCTTTCTTCTTCCTGTTCTTTGGTGCGTCTTTGACGGAGTTCTTGTTGGACTTGTTCCGTGTTTTGAAGATGACTTTCTGAAACAGAGACGTTCAGAACTTCTTTTATAGAAAAATAACGAGAGAGGCATATGAAATGCAGAGACATATTTCATAATAATGATGCAAGAACTGTCTACATTTCCAAGCATAAAACATTTACAGTGAAATGAACTGTTTCTTTTCTGCCAAGTAAAGTCATGTTGCCAAACATTGATCAATGTTGATTGATTTGATTGCCAAATAAGATTATCCCTTAAAGAGATCGTTTATGTAAAAATGAAAATTATTCCATCATTTACTTATCATCACGTTAAACCTGTTTGACTTTTTTGCTTCTGAGGAACACAAAAGAAGACAGTATGAAATACGCTCGTAACCGAACAAAAGTGGCACTCTTTGACTTCCATCGTACAGACACAAAACCACTGTGACATTTCTCAAAATATCTTCTTTTATGTTCCACAGATGAAAAAGTCACAGGTTTGGAATAACATGAAAATAAGTAAATGATTTATTCGTTTAATTTTTTAAATTGAATTTAAATTTCTGTCCCTTTAAAGTCACTTGATTTTGTTCTATGCGAGGTTGGAAGCCAGTCTGAAAACGGTTTCCTTTAGGAAGAGCATTCATTCAAATCGCTGGCTGTTAAGTTATTGACTGACCGGGCAGCATGGCAGCCATTGGTCAAGTTACCCCTGAATGAGTCTGTGCCCCACACTGGCCCCCCCATCAATACTGCCTGACTGACACATCACTGGGAAAGTGAGGCGTTTAAGACCCAAACCTTTATCCAAATCATTTGTAAACCAAATACAAGCGAGCAGAGAAATATTTACAGAGAGCGTGTAAACACTGGAACCATCTGCAAATGTTTCTTCCACATTTCATAAGCAGTATTTATTCCCGAAGCTTAAAGCAGGAAACTTTTGCCTCTCTGCCGCCATTTCTGTTTGAAACATAAAGTTGCAGGTTTCCTTCCGTTCTTTTTCTCATGTTGAAGTCAAATGAAGCCAAACAGACCTGAGAGCCCAAATTATAAATCATTATTATAACTTACTATTGCGAATTGAGGTAAGGAGATCGTGTTGAACAATGATATGTCATGTAATCGCTCAGTAACTGGTTGTTGTTCATTCTCCAAAAAGCTAGTAACAGTATAAAAATGTGGCACTTTAAATACAAATTACAAAGTTATTTAGTAAAACACACAAATCATTTGATTACGTATACAAATGTCAAGTGTGGCATTTTTAATACAACTAAGTTTAGCTCATTTGTGTTGTACTAAACTCAAATATCATTTGGTCCGTCCTTTCCTTCCAAAAATGGGAACCAAACACGCAGACACAAACTCGCCCCTATTTTCTTTGAAGTGACATGGAGCTAAATCTTTGTTTAAATTATGCATTGTTTTCCTCAGTGACCCGACAGGATATCCAAGCGTCTTCAGTTTTCTGCATTTTATGTAGCGTTTTAAGGAAATGCCTAAAGTCAGCAACCCTATAAAAAAAACCTGTGTACATATATTTCCTTAGCCGGGCAGCCGCCAGAATATTAATGTTTGTGTGAAGAATATTGTATTAACTCAGGGAACAGTATGTGTGACATCAGTATGTGTGTGCAGGGAAAACACGGCCTGGAATATAAGCTGACACACCTTGGATTCTTTCTTCTTGCGGGGCAGCATTGGCCTCTGGAGGAAAACGATTTGTTTCGTAGCCAAGCTTCCATCACTGGATGAGAGAAATAACAGAACCAATTAGTCCAGAGAAGATCAAACTTTGCACAATAATAATGACGACATGTCAAAAGTTGCCATTGTTATATACGCACCTCATCTTAATCACTGCGTGTTATTTTAAGGGAAAAGTTTATGTTCATGATTTGCAATCATATTCTAATTCCTCTGAAATTACTTTAAATTTCAGTTGAGATTTCCAATCCCTGATACATCCTGTTGTCTTCAACCACCTGGCGCAGTTCTGGTACGTAACACACATTTTTACAATACAAAGAGTTTTGTACGCTATATGTATTCTAGAAAATGCTGTTTTGATTTGAAATGTGTCTCACTATGAAAGTTAATGGCCTTTGACAGGAATTTCTTGAAATGGTTTGTCAAACACAATTTTCCTTAATGTTGTGATGTATTTCCTCTAGAAACAGAAAGTTAGGTCAGGAAACTTATTCAAGAGCTTTGTTTTTATGAAAATGTCTTCACAGCACGCCAAAATCTTGATTTGCTAATTGCTGTTGCTAGTCAGTGGTAGGGGGTGTTGACGCGAGGACATTCTTGGTACAGAAAGCATTTTATTGGGCAACAGTTTTCATTAATAACTTTGGTCTTTTTTGACAAAGAGAGAAGAGAAATACTGTACATTTAGATGCCTTACAATTGTGTTTTTTTGGAGCAGGGTTTCTTGCTGTTTCAAGGTGGTTTATAAGCTCCAAGCAGCTTGGGCCGAGGTAATGTACCAGGTCCACCAGTAGGTAGTTTCAAGCTTTTCAACCATCTAGACCAGATTGGAGCAGCTGATTATCGTCTTTAATCACCAAATGGTCATTTAAGCTGTTTGTTTCCATAAGGGCACTCTTTTGTGTAAGAGTCACTCCATGTTAACTGTAATATTGGTTATTCAGTATCTTGTATTTATCGCTCCAATAATGCTGGATAAGGCAAAAGCCCTGGAGATCTGTTTAAATTGTTTAGCTGTGAGTGTAATCGGAACATTCCAGCATTCAGGGGGACAAACCAAATATCTGCTGTTGTGAAACGATGAGCTAATTTTTGTTTCTTGCAGTCTTTGTGTTGGCTTTAGCACAAATATGTGCGTAAAGAGTGAAGTTACAGATCTTTGTGTCAAAACTTTGTGTTTTTGTTTTTTTATGAGGGTTTATTAAATTAGGAGCAAGTTTTGCTTTTTGGGCTGGCTGTTCAACAGTACATTGTTGGTTGTTGTAAAGTGATTTTACTTTTAGCTCTTTCTTGACCTTTGTTAAAGACGTACCAAGTTTATTTCACCATTAGATGATCACAGTTTTAAATGTCATTAAATTTGCCATGAGTAATTTTTTGTTTGGTAACAATAGGAAAGTCAAAATCTGCGTCAGGAGAAAAACAATGAAGTCTTTGCGTAAAAAAAGTAGCAAAAATAAATTAAGATATGGTAAAAAAATTAAAGGTCATTGCTTTTATGTAACGTTCATACAAAAGTCCGTTAGCTTTAGTAAAAGTCTTCATAGTTAAAGAAACTATCTCATTGAACGTGAGATTCTCAAGACGGCCGTCAAAACCGTTTTTAGAAGTTGATAACACAGACACTTCCGTGCTCTGTAATCCTTCGAGGACACGAGGAGTTGTGTTGCTAAACATTTTATCTCGCTCTCACGCTCCTTCCTCTCTCTCTCTCTTTCTGTCTCTCTCTCTTGCCATTTCGTTAGTGCTCCCTTGCCCCTTTGTTTCTGGCTTCCAGAGCCCGTACAGAACGCTTCTGTCAAGCTTACAACTAATCTCCCTCTTTAACTTCACACCCGAGACTCGCGGCCCACAAGAGCGGCGTGCGATTCTGCTACAAACGTCTCGCATCGAATGGCCCTTCGTATTTCTGCCATAAACTGGCAATCAATACCAAACCTCTAATTCAGCCGTTTTTCTTTCCACTGCCTATTTTCTTGCTTGTCTGGGAACTGGATATTTATTCAAGTGCGTCTTGCTTAAATCAAAGAGGTAAAACAGGATTCCTGCAGGTCTCAGCCTATTAAAATTTAAACGAGTGGCTGGGCTTCAATTACGGCTCTGTCCGCATTCTCGCCAGCATCCAAACTAGTTTTCATCTGCAGTGTACAGAGGACGACACACATTGACGTGTGATCTTCATCATTAAGGGTCTAATTGAACGGTAACTAGCAATTTGGAATGTAATGAATGTACATGCGTACTGTGCAGTACAAAACAATGAGACACCAACCTTTGTGTGGATATATAACAGTTACTAAGACCGCAAATTATAAACTCACCTACACACACATTTTATGGGGACATACCATAGACATTCTGGTTTTTATACTGTACCAACTGTATATTCTATTTCCCTAAGCTAACCCTCACAGAAAACTTAAAAAAAACCTGCCATTTTAGATGTTTAAAAACAGATTATTCCGTGTGATTTGGTGATGATGAGTGTGTTTTCTCAAAACAAGCTTTCACAAGGTCAAAATGTATTGGTATTTATTTGGACACATATTATGGTTTTTGACAGTATCATGGTCATTCTATGATATTTTTTCATGTACTATGGTAATACTATGATATTCTTCAAAAAGGTTCATTTATGTTTTCCAGTTGTTTGTGACATCTAGGTGATACAATATTTCATAGCTCGGAAAATGTATATTCACTGTAGATATGTGCATTAATTCTGTAAGATGTAATTAACTTCCATGATTTTTCCAGGTCTATAATTTCCAGGTTTTCCGTGATTGTGCACGACCCAGTTTGAAATACATTGGAGTGGCGTATAAATACAGTCGTTTAGTATGATATCATATATCAAATGTCATACAGTATTACTGGATGACATCATCATTATACTGCCACAGTGGGTTTTTCTAGTGCCACCCAGGAAAACAAGGGCAGCCGTTGCAAGACACTGAAGACTGAGGCTTCTGTTGTATCTAGGACAGCGTTTTGATTAATTAGCTACACGGCTGCTGTTTTGCGTTTTGGCATTTCGTGAAAGTTTTAAAATAGGCTCGTAATTAATCAGCAGAGTTTGCGGGACGTATAGAACTCTCGTGTAGACGTTTGAAAGAGGCCACTGAGAGATCGGCCGTGGGTTTGACAGATGGAGATTACGCTGTGAACTTCCGCTCGACATCGCCGGAAACTTCTGCTAGCCGTTACGGGAGTCATCAGTTAGCGTGTATTGACATTTCATTATGGCGGGCAAACAGTCGCGCTGTTCTGCCGCCTCACTGACTGTGCCAGACTCAGTGAGATACTGCTGTGCATTTTATACCCTGAGAACATTGTCACAGCTGATGTTTGGCACGTACCATTATTCTTGACGGGTCGTACTATTGTTCTCAGCAGGTGGAATAATTGAAGTATTGACACCCCACTATGAGATGCACAAAATCAATTTATCACTTCACGTTTCACATCTTTAAAACCCTGTTTACACTGGCTGTGATTTAATTACTGAAGTTCACCTAGTGTTCAGTCTACTGGTCAAAGTGGGTGTTCCTAATTTTGGATGCCCTGGTCTTGTTGGTGGGTGGCACAGCTCACCGTAACGTTAGAAAATGTGATCGTGAATATGATGTACTGCTGGTACAAATAAGATGCCATTCTATTTTGACAAGGATTTGCTTTTCTTGCCACGAACAAAATGAATTCCGGAGAGGAATGACATTTGAATTTAAATTACAGCAGCGCATAATACATCAAATCATGCAGAGGACGAATAATTATCAATGCATGAATCAAACTCGCCCAGATTCTGACACGGTTTCTCATGCATCATGTTTTAAATTATATCCTTGAAGATGGGCAGAGACAAATCATACAGTGCAGTAGCATCACTCAAAGTAACAGTAACCTTTTCTCCAGCTTGTCGGCACTCATGTGAGATACAGTATCGCAAGAGACGAATCACACGAGGGGCTTCGCTCTCATTGGTAGTCACCATAGCGATGCAAACTTTCCTTACCTGTGGTAAAGTGCATCACTGTACATGCCCACACAGCATCGTCAGTGGTCGGTCAGTAATTACCAATTGTAAGTGACTTTGCAGTAAGTGTAAATTCCTCTAACAGAGCTGAACTGTGAAAGTAATCGTAATATGCCTAAATTTAAGGCTGCGTCTCAACTCGCAACTTTCTTTACTATGTAGTGCATGAGATTAGGGTTGTGTTCTAATATATATTGAAAACAGTATGTCAGTGGTGTCCAGATGGTGTACCAAACACATCCATGCATTTTTCGGTCTTAAATTACCCACAACCTTTTGTGCTGTTGAAGAGGAGTTTGTGTCTGTATTCTTTCTTTTTAGTTCATAATGGTTTGTGCGAGTGGGCGGGCACTGCTGACCTCTGTTGGTGCAGTTCACATTTCCATGGTGACCGTGTCTTCTCTGATTGGTGGATTTCCCGTTAGGATTATGGTTTGTGTAATTCTTTACAAGGATGTTGGCAATTAA
>JAZGTJ010012950.1:0-15438 GCA_036877575.1 Botia almorhae
CAACTCGTTCTTATGATTGTGATTCAACAGCAGTGAAACAGTAAACGCATAAACTTGCACGTCACAAGAGTTTTCAGCATAAGAACAACCCACATTTGTGATGTCATTTACTTGTATGTGTGGGAACTTCTTTATAATGCTGTACAGTTTTCATTCAACAAGCACCAAAAATGAACACATTAAGAAATCTCACCCATATTCACCCAAAAAATCATGTTCCCACGAAAGGTTTTAGGACTATTAACTGCTGTCTGTTTTCTTATTAGTGTTGCAGTCTCCAATCAACTCTCAGGCGGGCAGAGTCAGAGCAACCATCACTCAACGGAGGGGCTGCCTAGCAATGCAGCTCTCTAGAGAATTAGTATTAATATCACAGGGCTACAGACCTGTATAATTATAATTTTAATAAGCAAAAGCTGCTAATTGTTTGTATGTTATTTACATCTGTAGTGAAATGTGTATGAATGGCAATCATGTGTCATTGTTACACACTGCACAACAATCAACACAAACACGCCTGTTCATCTTTCAATACACAATGTTGTTGTTTTAGAATGGAAGTATGAATGCAGATAGATTGTAAAAATCTCACATTAATAATCCACACTTGAATTGTATACTTGTCACAAGCAGTGTGAAGATAAACGGGTCAGATCAAGTGTACACTTCACATAGCTAGAGACTCGGGTATCTGTTGTCACTTACAGCAACCACAGTCGAGTCCCTCATCAGCTCCACTGTTTCAAACAGAAGGATGATTCACTTACCAGTCAAGCTGCTCTGCTTTCTTCTAAGGTGATGCTTCCTGTGGCCTTACAGACCTCAGCACTGCTTCCATCCTCCAGTGCAACATCACAGGTGGAAAAAATACTTCACTGAACTGTCACAGTTTAACACAGTTCATTTTTACATACATGTGTGTGTGTTTGAGTGTCTGTTGCTCTCCCTCTCTCTCTCTCTCTTGATGCTGTGCTTCATATCACTGCGGTGGGAGCTGCAGTAACTGACATTATTATCAGGAGATGGTCTGGTTACTAGGAGAGGGAACAACATGAGCGCTTTTGTTATTGTGGTGTTTCTGTAGATTGATGTGTCACATTTACACATTCCCTGTAAACCTGCTTCAGCAGATTCTCACCATCACGATGCTCAAAATACGAAACAATTACAAGTTCATACTGCTTAGGCTTTATATTGCAAGAAGCAGTTTTTCAGAGTCCAGTTTTTTCCCTATATTTTCCCTATATTAGTGTATTTATAATTTAAACAAAGCTGAGATGTGACATCAGATAATACAGACTTACAACCTTAAAATTAAACAAGATTTTTGTGAAAAAATGGGGAGATGAGGTTTCAGACTGTAGTCTTGCCCAGGACCCAGATCTAAACCAGAATAATGAGACCCAGACCAAAACCACGTTTGTGCGGTAGAACCAAGACCACCATCTCTGCACTTTTAAAAACAAATCTCAAAATTTGCTTTTATACGATATGTGAAAAAGACACTATAATGAATATTGTAACATTAATCCAGGAGATAAAGAATAGCTTGTATACGTGTACTGTAGCACATGTAAATGATTAAGGGCTGAACTTCCTCTGACAGCGTTGTTTTAAACGTCACAGGTCTCGTGTGTAATGACTGTTTACAGCACATTCAACTTGACTGGCAGCGATGCATCACGTCAGCCAGTCTTTATTACATTGTTGACTTTTTCAACTTCCTTTCTTGTCTTGAGCCCACAGCACGTATAACACACCAGCACTCCTCCATCAGGAATTACTGGGTTACATAAAGCATTTAAGAAATGATACAGAAGAAATCATTCCTTTTACAAAGTTAAAGAATAAAGTTCAGAAAGTTGCAAAGGACACCAGAGCATACAGCCCTGCTCTAAATAAAGAACAACTGGCTGTAGCCAGTTTGGAAACAGAGCGTATAAAGGCACACCCAGGCCCAAGTAAGGGAATGATGGTGAGGGGGAAACAGGAAGGTGGGGTGCATTCTGGGAAATCACTACAGGGAGAGTGGTTTTGTTTGGAAAAGGCTTGTAGGCTGCTGCATGCTTCTGGAGTATTATATTCCCTGTGCTGAATTAGTTTATTATTATAAAACAGTTGTGTCATCTAAAATTACTGTACACGGAAATACAGTGACTCATTGTTTCCTAAACATGTGTTTCGGTAAGCTATTTCATTATTTAATAACCATTTGCTTATAAAGAAAAACATCAAAAAGATGCTAGATGACTTTAAGATAATAAATATAAAATCCCCCTAAACGACATGTCAAAACACTCAAATTAAAAAATATCAAAATTATTTTAATCATACAGTGTGTTGTTAATTGCAATGTATAGGTTATACAGTGTTGTTAGGTGACACGCAGATACATGACAGACATGTTTTGATGGGAATATGTCTGTGTGTTTTCAATCTCAAATGTCTGACAAAATCAGGAAGCTGTAGTTGACAGAATTCCACAATTGTCTCTGCTGTAAACAGTCCCTCTGTCCTAAAGACAGGTCACTCCTCTGTCCTCATGGGCCAGCAGGAGTTAAAACATTCATACGATGAGTCAGAAGACGTTTACTGGGCTGAAGTACGTTACGGTAATGACATCAGTTTGTTTGGAATTGTTCGTGCTGTTGCCAAAGAGAGTTTGAACTGGTTTCGCTGGGAGGGAACAAACGCCGCCGCCGCCGCCTCCTCCTTCCTCCTCCGCCTTCGGCAAACTATATAAATGTCCCCGGCGACTGTTCGCTACTACACTGCCAACGACTTTTACCAGCTGGGAGACAAAAGCAAACAAAGTTGACAACATGTATGTTGAAACCGAGTGCGGAATCTGCTACCGGACTTACAACGTGGGCCCGCGGTGTCCGCGTCAGCTGAGCTGCAAACACACGTTCTGTGAGCGCTGCCTGGTGACGCTCGCGCGGTCGCTGGAGAGCCCCGAGCCCCAGATCCTGTGTCCGCTGTGCCGACACTCCACGGCGCTGTCAGGGGCCACAATCAAAGAGAACCTGCCGGTAGACGAGCACATTGTGCAGCGGTTGGTAACGGCGGGTTGTGCGGAGGACGATGAAGACAGCGAGGAGCCAAACCAGGACGCGCCTGACCCGCGTAAAGACGACAGCTCGCCCCCGAGAACCGTAAGAGGACGCCTGGTGAAATCTATCCGGCGCCTCTGCAAAAAGATCATCGGAGACGACGTAAGAAGTAAGAATTTCACCTCAGTAACTTGCTCCTGTATACTGGCTTAAAATGATCCGTGTGTTAATACCCGAGTTACGTACCCAAATCACTCACTGTTATTTTGGTGTTTTCAGACTGTATGACTGATGAGGATTTGAGGGACCTGGCCATGATGTCCTGCTATATGACGTAACTACGAGCAGGATTTCATGTTGTCGGATATCTGAGACGGGGGTGTAAAGCGATGACCTCCAGCACAGAAATGAGCGGAAGCACATGTTTGTAACGATGAGCAGAAGCTGCCCGTCACATCGGCGTTGCTGGGAAACAAGACTGCTGTTTGCTGTTGGGTGTGCCGTCGCCTTAACAACAGAAACTTCAGACTGAGAGCACAGCACAACCCATAAACAAACAGCAACAAAGAAACATATTTACAATGCTTTTAAACCGCTTCTGTTTGATAAAATGAACAACATTTGCCTATTTATTATTCTTCAGAATTACATCACTATTGCCTGTTTTTGCCGAGGATTTGTGTGTCCATGTCTTGTATTTAATTTGTAAACGCAAACAACAAAAGACCATTTAAGTGTCACTTGTATTTATTTTATATTCTCACTTAATGATGAGAGAGGTTCAGTGTTATATTTGTATCAAATGAACAAAACTATAGTTTTATACCGAATTTTCTTTTTTTAAAACAAGATTATCACTTAAAAGTAATTTATTTTTAATTCTGTATAGTTTTGTAAACCGATACATTTGTACACAATAAAGTTGTTTATACCGTTTACCTCTGCGTGTCTGTTGTACAGAATCCGGCAGCTCATTGTAAGTGAATATAAGCAGTGGGTGTCTCACAGGCATATGTGAGTGTCTTTAGCTTGAACTGCATTCAGGTGGATCTCATCAGTGAGTTTTAGCCTTGATCAGCTGATAACCTTCACTTCACATACAGCACACTGGAAAGGGGAATTTTAAACAGGTGTGGCAACAGGCTTTGTGCCCCACATAAGACAAATGATGTTTCAAAACACTCTGAGGTAAGTGCTCAATCCTTCACTTCAGTGCAGCACTTTCCATGAATTCTAATCTATTATTGGAGGCTTTGGATGAATTGAAACTGTTTTAGGAGTCTTGTCATTTCTTTGTAGAGTGGTGTTGGTTTATTTGATTCTGTCTGTTGTGGGATGCCAGTTACCAGTAGGTAAGATCTAGTTTTAAATATAAATTTAGTCTCGTGAAAATGAAGGTCTTATTCCAGAAGTATTTCAATTATTGTTCTCGGGTGTTTTTTAAAACAGAAAAACAGGTAAACAATAACTGGTCTTTTTTTTAAATGCTACTATTTATGTGTATAACAGAAACAATGTTTACATCAATGCCCACAGGAGAAACCAATGGAGAAAATCCAGCAAGAAACACTCTTCAAAAGAGTTTAACTCCATATAAGAGCAACTATCAGCCAGACGGGATCAATACAGTTTCATACAGCCAAAGAAATGATGGCAATAGTAAAAAAACAAGTCTCAGTCTCACAGAATCAAAACATTTGACACACGGTTTATATAATCATTCAGTCCTGTCCAACATCAATACTAGAAATAATCCTCGTGATTTAACAGGTGCCAAATATAATGACGAAGCTGATGCCAAGAACAGATACACTTTCCAAAGAGTTCAACAGAAAGCAAATGCCTTTCATTTCACAGGGAGCCAAAAAATCTTTAGTGATGTTAATCCAGCCCCAGGGCAGATAAAGCAAGAAGCTCTCGCATATGTGAAGCATGGATCAAATGTGTATACTTCTGGGCCATTTAGATATGAGCACCTTTCAAAGTCTAAATCAGACAAGTACCCAGTGCATTCACAACCCTCTGAACTCAATAAGACCTATTTAAAGGGAAGTACATCTGTCCTGCCAATAATCAGACCAGGTCATGTTGAAAGGATTTCAACTGATTGTGAATCCAGACCATTAAATGTGGACCACAATATGAGGCACAAAAGCAATGGAGGCATTCCATATGATAACGGACACTTTCCTCCGACTGACAGCCAGAATGAAAACATTTCAAGGAAATTCATACCAGTTAGCAAGTGTCTTACCATTGTAAGAGCAAATAAAAGAGAGGAAGCAGCAGTAGCACATGTCACTTCTGCTGGGATCAAAGCTGTTTCTCAGATTTCTAATGAGCATGTAGGTCTCTCCAAGGTGTTTAAACCTCAGCTTTCTGCTGTGGGTACGCCAGAGCCTCCAGAATTTACAAAATCATATTCAAGCAGCACTATTCCACTGATGAAAGCAAATATCTTTTCTTTTCAACGTGATCAGGTTAGACAGCAACATTCTGAAAGGATTGTCTCTCCAAAGTCACGTCAGCAAAGCAGCTTACAGGCTAAAACTGCAAAAATGAATGTGACCAACTACACTTTCAAAGGTTCTCGACGTAATCTGCTGTCAGATTCACACAATATTTACCAGAATGAGGGACGTAGTCAGAATCCTGCTGTTCCCATTCAAAACGTTCATAGTCAAAGGAAGTATGATCGTTCTGCCACCAGACCTCCAATGACCAACACTGTACGCTCCTACAGAGGGTTCCTGTCAGCTGAAAACAGGGCCGTCCAAACCCAGATGTCTGTGGCCTCCAGCTGGCCGAATCAAAACACTGACTCCCTTGAATCGAGTTCTGTAAGAATTCATCTTCCAAAGACCTCTGTGACCCTTCCAGAAGCTGAAATGAAAACCAGTATCAGACTACCAGTCACACCAGTCACATCACTGGGGAGGTCAAGGCAGTATAATACAGGAAAAGGACGAGCTTTTCCTGTGACAAATACCATGACAGATAACATCAAGAGAACCCACAGTGTTATTCAGTCTGTGTCTGGTACTCGGGGCATGTTTGATAATTCAGATACATCTAGTGGCCAAAATCAACCATATTATCTAACTTCTAAAAAGCCATATGCCTTTAAAGGTTTCACGATTTTCCCTACAACAGCGACACCTCCGCAACAAACAGAAATAAACTCTGGCCAAAAATATCCCTCAAGCTCCCAAACTAATGCTGCCCGACATGTTTTTGCTCATCCCCGTATGGCCCTATTTGTGCCAAAAGAGGCGAAGCATCTTGCACAAGCTCAAAATCCCTTGGTATCCAACAGCTACAAAACAATTCAGTTCAAGGACATTAAAACAAGAAAAGCAGATCAGATGAGTGCTGTTAATAATGGAGCTCATCAAGAAAGCGTTCCCTCTACTGAAGCTGCTAGTAACAAACAATCTACTCCAAAGCATCATATTGTTAGAGGTCACGCAATGAAAGCGTCTCTTGGTGGCGCAAATACATCAATATACTTTGAGCCAAATAACAGAGCAGTTTTCCTTCAGAACAACCCAACAAACGGGTACCAAACAACCAAGGAATTCCGATTTGATGGAGGTCTGTCAGAAACATCTCAGAGGTGGGCTTCAGGAAGACTTGTTTCAGCCCAAAACACTCAAGTCTTTGATAAAAGTCAAGCCATTTCACGTGTAAGGGAATCTGTCCAAAGCAAAACCACAACAACAGAGAGACCCACAAACAGCAGGTCCTCTAGACTCAACACATACAGCAGTTTGTTCACCAAATCTAGCAACGTGAGCTCTCTTACCACCACTCATGATTCTGCTGTGGCCACCATAAACACAAATGCGTTACCAAGACTCTACAATGTCTATCATAAAGATTTATTACAAAATACTCATTTCACTCATAACAGCCAACTTCCTACTAGACACAGATCATTTACTGGTGAGACTGTCAGTTTAAGAGCTGAAAAATCCAACAGTGATGAGAAAAATCCTATATCAGATCCTCCAATCCACAGATCTGCTCTCACTAATAAAGTGACAGGAGATCGTCATGCATTAAATACTGTTCTTCAACCACATTATAACACAGAAGATGAACTGAAAAAGTTCAAGGCAAAAGACGGTCCACTAAATCCAGCCAAGGAAATGAAGACAGACAGAAACTCAGGACGAATAACACAACCAAATACTAATGAAAATTACAACACCGTGAGATTAAGACCAACAAGCAGTGTTGTGATTGGTAAGCGGGTTGAAGTCAATCAAGAGGGAAGGAAATCTGGAGAGGCCTCAAACCAGAATATATATGCTGTCCCAACTTCTGAATCAGGAATATACAGATCTGCTATAAGTTATAAAGCTAGTAACTCTGCAAAGCCTGTTCACCAGCTACCTATACACAGGTCTGTGATCAAACCATTTGGTAAAGCTAAAATCTTTGATGCTAATGTTGGACCAAACTTCCAGAGGAATAGAACTCAGATCTCTGTGAACAGAAGTGCCTCTGAAAGAGATTTTGACCTCAGTGCTCTTGGGGTGTCCCAAGCATTAACACCCACAAGTAGCTTTGTAGTTGTAAAGTATGTGAATATGTCTGAAAAATCAAACCTCAGTTTATCTCAGACAAAAAGCCTCCATCATTACAAACCAGTACAGTTTTCAGATATAGCAGGTAGTGCCTCCATCAGTAACATCAAACCAAGTTCTGTTGACACCATATCAAAAGAAAAGGTGTCTCTGAGGAGCAGTCAGAACATCTCTGATTCAACACCACAGATGGAGGACCTCTTTACACAGCTTCCTTTCGCCATAACAGACAACTTTACTATGATGTCAGAAATGCCAAAACTTGAGAATGATCTTCAAAGTTCAGTGAGCTTCAGTGTCTCAGATCTTGAGTCAACAGCTGTCACTCCAGATGCTCAGCCTTCATTTACTGAAGAGAATCCTTCCTCTCAATCAGCTGTCTATTCTTCAGAGCCAGATACTCAGAATCAAACCACGTCCACAGCAGAGAGCTCTGTTCTCTTCTATGAGAGAATGCTGATACCCAACACCTCCGTTTTGGTCACACTGCCCTCAGACTAAGATCTCAGTGGTCAGCCTTCACTCCTGACAGCAGAGTGATGTCAGAGGCTTCTGTCTTCAGCAGGCAGATGGTGTTGAGAGCTGTCAGGAGACCTGACTTCATGTTTACTTTAAATAAACTTGCAAGTTTAAGTTTTATAGTTTTCTCTTTACTTTACCTCATAAACAAATATGACTGATGTTAATGTGGATTTGTAAGCATGTTAAAGTATTTTACAGATTTGTGCACTTAATCTTGCAAATGTTACGCATTTCAGCTTGGAAAATAACTTGGAAATTAAACCTCTTTGTCATGATGAACATTAAATTGTAAATGTTATGATGTCACATACAGAATCTTCTATTACTTTCTTTCACAGTTATAGATGATTTTCTCATCAGTTTAGTCTCCAGTTCGTGGATTTACTCTCATTTTGCTGACTGGGGCTTTCCACTCTGAAAGTTTCCACATTAAGTTTCCAGTTGCTAAAATGTTCAGATGGCATTTTTTACAAAATACTGCGTGTGATTCTTTATATGAAGACAAAAGCATAGTTACACAAAACAGTTTACTAACATTACAAGTGTGAGCTTTCTCATTACTAACAGATTTGTTAAAATCATGCTAATGTCATTGTTAAAGAAGGTTATCTCATTGTTAAAGAAGACGTCTCATTGTTAAAGACGTCTCATTGTTTCAGAAACATGTGGCACACTTTGTTTTCACTGCCATTTCAAAGGGAGCAACAAGCGGCAGAGTTCATCAAAACTGAATTAAAAAATCTACTTAATTGTTACTTGTTTTGTATGGTCCAGTATATTTGTACAGTGTGTGTGTGCATGTGTGTCAGATGGCCAGCAGATGGAGTATGTGTACTGTAAGAACAATCTCTTAGGGTTCCTGGGGTTCATTGTGGAATGTTTTTTCTCCCTTTTAAAATGTTTTTTTAATTGGCACTGTGCTGCCAAAGTGGAATAAATACCCAGAAAAAGCTTGTGTATTTGAGCACACCGATCTTCATTACCCCTGAGCTGTTCTCATTTTTATTTTTAAAGTTCTCCTAGACGTAAGGCCCAACAGCAGTTCTGTTTTAATGGCTGAAGTATATATTCTGTAAACAGAAACTGTGACTTGTAGGAATGACCCCTAACATCTTCTCATTAGAGAGGCGTAGAGAAAAATCCCCTCGTCTACACCCCATCCACACTGCCTCAGCATGAGGCCACAGAAGAAAAAAAAGCTGCTGGGTTTCAGTCAGTCATGACTGCATACATTGTACAATGCGTTACCGCACTTCCCCCTAAAATTGCTTTGAAAATGGAACATTCCAGTTCCTCAAGTTTGCAGAAATCACTGCGAGAATCTGAACTTTATTACACTGAATAGCTGTCAGTTGTTTTTAGGCATTGCTCTGGAACGTTGTTTAACCTCAAGAAAAGGTGGATTGAAAGATTAAAAGGCAAAAATGTTGAAAACGTGAACACGTTGCATTCGGTCATTTTCTCACCCTACCCTCCTCCTCTACCTCCCTCGTCCCTCCTTTTCCCCTCCTCTCTCCGGCTATAGGGGGATTCTGTGGTTTCTCTGCAGCTCTTGGGGAAAATAAAATACAGAGGCCCCTCAGTGACGTGACCCCTCCCCACTCACTGCTATTCACACGCTGTACAAGCCGCCTTAGCACTGCTGGGTACAGGCAGCCTTTGTGTGGCAACCTCTGATAGCTTCAAACGAAACCATTCCTAGAGAACCTCCAAAAGCCTTCAGAGATGAAAAGAAACATTCGTTTGACTAGAGTCTCTCTTCCGCTCTCTATACAAACTTCCCTCAGCGCTCCTGAGTGAAAACAGCTATAAACATGCTAATATTCCAAATGTCCACAAGCTGAGACAGAGACACAGTCAAAGAAATGGCGAGAGAAGTGGGTCAGAGAGAAAGCTGTTTCTGTTTAGCTATGTACATGACCCCAATCAGGCTACAAGGGTAAAATGACGGGTATTAAAATGCATTAAAACATAATTACCCTGCCGTGGGCAACAAGCGCACACAGCAAAACTTCTGTTGACGAGTAAACGGCGTCTGGTGACCTTTGAAATGAACTCTCAACTAAACCACAGAGCAATCATTAAGAATCATGGATTCAACACTTCACTGACTACTGTGCCCAAACTAAGCCTGTGAATGCAGGAGAGCAGAGGGCTGTTACAGAATAAAGCTGCATGTGACTAACGCTTTTTGATCTGGCATAGATGCAGGATTGGCTTGTTGTAATATCTGATTGTCTCTCTCTTTCGCTCTCTCATATACTGCAAACAGACACAATGGTCCTGCCGCCTTGCTGTGCCAAAAGGGAAGTAATAAAGCAGGAAGATTTCCTGCTGTAAGAGCCCATGTTCCATAGCTAGTGTATGTGAGTGGTAAACTGTGAGTGACAGCTGCAGACACACACTGTACCCCGTCTGTCAGAGTTCATTCAATAAATCTAAATCTTCAAGAACAATTTCACTTGAAGAATAACAACCTCTTCGTATCATTCCTCTGTATCTAAATGTATTATATATATACATATATATACAGTATATAAGATACTGGCTACTGGTTCTATATACAGTGTTTACTAGGCAACTCTTTTACACTTTCTCTATTGTGTTGAAGTCTTCTATTTTCTGCACAATCCATATTTTCTGTCTACTAAAAATACATGCGAGTATTTTGCTATTTTTACTGTTGCAACACTGTAATTGGCCACCCACCTCCAGTGTTTACCCCAGCTTACAGTAACTCTAACTCCACCGTTTGTGTTGCATTAAATAACTATATGCTTAGTTTTGATTATGGTTGGCTCTAGTTCTCACTTCTGATGCAATTCTATGCATTACACAGTGCACGTATACAGTACCTTGCAAAAGTATTCATTACCCTGGAACTTTTTTTTGTCACATTACAACCACAAACTTAAATGTTTTTGAGATTTTATGTGATAGACCAACACAAAGCAGCACATAATTGTGAAGTGAATTGTGAAGAATAAAATACATTTACGTTTGTGGTTGTAGGGTGACAAAATGTGAGAAAGTTCAAGGGGTATGAATACTTTTGCAAGGCACTGTATATTACATGTCTAATGTATATCTGCAATCTAATCCACTAATCCATTAAATAATGATGCAGTACATACTCTGTGTGAACATATTTAAAGCATATAGAATTAGTTGTGTGCTTGTCTAATGCTTGTTCTTCTGAATGACATTGTCATAAATATATTGAAAAAAGAGGGAAGGATACATTTACTGAGACGCACGTTTCATTAAAAAAACTGTGATTTCCATCATCATCATTATTAACCTTTAAACATTTAAAGCCCTAATTACTGTCTCAGCATTTCCTGTCTCTCTAAACAAATAAAGACACACAAAACCATCTCCTGTTGGCAGAAAAATCAGTTGTGAAGGAGCAGAATGAGGGGGAATATATTATGAAAGACTGTTAGTGTGTAATTGCGGTAAGCGCTATTTTTTACTCTCTTTTTTTAGCTTTAGTGAGTTTGTTTTTGTGCTCGACTGTTCATGAGCTTTAGAATGAAGAGTGATATATATAGTGATGTTTATATACAATTTTCATAGTCTATAATCCCATCAACAGTAAGCAAACACAGAATGCATCAGCATTAGAGGGTTTACCAGTATAACAGTCTGTTGATCTGCCCATTAACATCTGCTCTCATTGTGTTAATGAAATGCATGAATGAAGAACAGCTCCGATACCTCTCAAAGACACAAATATTATCTTGTGTTCTGAACATATTTGTTTTAGTCTCTTAAAGACTGTTTTGTGTTCTTCTTTGGCCTGATGTGTTCTTATGATTAACTTCTGAATGTTTCAGTGAACTAAGCTACGTTTGGATATCATTCAACAGGATTTGGATGTACACGATGTGGGATTCTCATTCAGGAATGATGAAGTCTGTTTACTGATGAATGATGAATTTGTTTACTATATTAGTTTATAGTTTTTGTGTCAGAGTCCTTACAGGGTAAGACTTGTTATTTTCACCTCTGTATTATAATGCAGTAAAACTGATCTGACTGTCTGGTAAACAAGCTCAGTCTGGATCTAATTAACAGCATTTGTTACGTCCTGTATTCACACAATCACAAGAAAGACCAAAAGACACAGTAACAGTTCAGTAAAGAGCAGCAACAAGCAGCCTATTGGTGTACATGTGTATTATCACAAACACACAGAAAACATAAACACTCTCCCTCACAAACTCGTCACTCTACATACAAAATAAAACATGTTTCCTTCCTTAAATCATTCAGAATAAAATCTTTAATGGACATTTTCATCACAAAAAGGAAATTAAAATACGAAAGCTGAGGCCTAAATTCATCTTTTTAACACATTTTTCTTTTTTTATTTTACCACTGTTGCCCACTGTGATACGGTGTGGGGACAATTCCCAACTTTACACCCCCCCGTTCTGGACTATTGTTGGTACAGTCCAGTGCAGATTAGGTCAGCTAGCATCCTCGCGTGCCAGTGGAGGTAAGTTAGCACAGGACACCATCACAGAACTGCCCCACCCTTAGAGTAAAAATAGACGCTCAGTGTCACTGAGCCAAAAGTCTCTTACTGGTTCCTTTCAGGACACTGCTGTGAAGAGAGCAGAAGGGAGCGAGAGAGATGAAGAGACAGAAACGAGATATAGTTGCTAACACATAGCTGGAACATATCAAGCGTGGAGGTGAAGAGAGGATGAGGAACAAGTCAAAATATGGGCTAATTACAACTATGATGCTAGCATAACCGAACACCATTTCATAATTCAATTTTATAATTAACAGAAACGGCATCATCAGCGCTGATATCTTACCATCACGCACATATAGACTCTTGTTTTCCTACTTAGTTTGTACATTACAGAGAATAACTTTAAGCACTTTAATAACTTTAAGTTTCTCAATGTCAAGAGGCACTTTGTGTTTCTACATATAATTATCCAGTCATTGAATTCTTTTGTGAATGCTGGACACAAACTGTTGAAGTTACTGATGAAGATGAGGGGTCATTGTCATTGGCTCTGGGTTGGCAGTCATTGTTGTATTCTGTCATGAGTCTGGACAGCAGAGGCAGTTGTCGCTTCTCTCTTTTGGCACGTTTCCACTCGCTGCAGCAACAAATCACTGTTGAAGAGTCTTTCAGAAGTGTTTGTGAGGTCAGCTGCACACACACACACCTCTCTCTCTCTCTCTCTCTCTCTCTCTTCAGAATTCCAGGACTCCTCAGTACCGTGAACAGGAATCAACATTCTGAAAAGGACAAAAATACATTTAATGTCATAAATTTATATTTAATCAGGATTATTATACTTTTGTAGTGTAAATTTGCCAGGTAGATGTATCTGAATTTAATATAAAAATGAATAGTAAAGTGGATTTTAGATGTTGTTAGATTTTGAGGTTGTATGTGAATAATTTTGCCAATTCAGTTTGTGGTAAAGAAGTCGTGTTACGTCACTCACTGATCAGCTGTAATGAGCAACTGCAAGAAAATCAATACATATGATCTTTTGCAGCTCTTCTTATCAGAGTGACTATTTGCAAATGTATTGTGACATTTCTGAGTTAAACAGGATTAAGGGCCTCTAATGTCAAAAGAGAAAAACAGAAGAGCACATTACTGTGAATATAAAAAAGTGTTTACGAGAGGAGAGTAACTGGTCACAGGTGTACAGGTCACATGTCACCATACATGTGTCTACATGTCAAATACTGGAATACATTTATCCAATCAATCCAATGTGCGTCAGCAGCCCGTCTGAAACGTGACTTTTGGGACAAACACATTTAACACTGAGCCCCCAAAACAACACACAGATTGATGGTCATTATTCATAAGAGTACAGATGAACCAGGCTTTCTGCATCACCTCTTCCTCTGCCCTTCATTTTCACCCATTATTGTGCTGTTTGTGAAAAGTCCCTGACACACACACACACACACACAGCAGAGACAAACTGATTTAGAACATTTAACTGAATACACAAATGATTTCTTTTTAATGTAGATACCTTTTAAAGAAAGTAACGCATCAGAAGAGTGTATCATGTGAATCATGCCATTAATATCGGCAGGGCTGAAGCTGGAGAAGCTCAGGGTTAATAAACGTAACATGAGTGTAAACTGAACATAATAAAGTGAAACTAAACACTCAAATAAAAAGACTGATTTGAACAAAAAACATTTAAATATTGATGAGAAACAGAGAAATGACTAATTGCAGGGAAATCAATATATGCAAAACATGCTAACAGTCAGATATCAGTCCACCACTGGAGACAGCACACATGATTTATTAGAACACATGTTTAACACCTGCTGAAATCTAAATCTGTGCTCTAGAAGAGGACAGAACTTTGTCTGCAATGTAAGTGCAGCACATGCAGTTCCATGTTCCACTTTCAAATTCCGGTCTCAACCTTTTTCATTTGAACTACAAGAACAATCACAATAAAACTGCAAATCTGTTAACAGCTACATTATTTATCAAATTCAACATCTTATGTATGATTTAAAAAATAATGACTTTGTTTTCCACATGTGTGATGGGGGAAGGAGTGAAAATTGACCAATGTTCTCTTTCCTGCTTGCTGAGTTTTCTAGTCTTGGCTCTAATTGTAAAACGTTGCCCCTCCACCTCTCTCTCTTGCTCTCAGCACCGCTCTATATTTAGTCCCTTCAGAACAACTCATTCCATCCAGAACACAGAGACGGAGAGATTTAAACGAACATTCAGAGAGAGAGAGAGAGAGAGAGAGAGATGAGGAAGCATCAATACACAGACATCGAAAGATACACGCAAGTATAAATTAAGGGAGAGATGCGCCGGGATAAATAAAAATCAAATGGTTTTGGGTCGTTTTCCAGCTTAAATATCAACATGTACTTAAAAAGCAACATATGTGGTGGATAATCACAGAGTTTAAAAAACATTTTAAATTAAATGTGTTTTTATCATCCACCACTTGCACATTTATTTTTGTTCCGTTTTAAGCGCTTTTACTCTTAAAATAAAAAAGCCAAAGAAACTTAATTCATGTCTTTGCTCCTCAGAATTTGTAAGATCTTGGTTGAACAATGTCTAGATAATATTACTGGACAATAAGACACTGATAAAGAAAATGTTTGTTGTGCTGATTTATCAAAACACCAGCTGAAGTGTTCAGAGTCAAAGCTGGAATAATGCAGAGATGCAGCTGAAGTGTTCAGAGTAACAGCTGGAATAATGCAGTGATGCAGCTGAAGTGTTCAGA
>JAZGTJ010012951.1:0-15437 GCA_036877575.1 Botia almorhae
CTCATATCAGTTTTTTTATTTTGCTATGTGTGATGGCAGTCAATCAATAATGAATTCAGCCAAAGGGAAAGCTGGCACACTTCAGCAGGCAAAATTCTCCTTTGTGTGTGTGTGCATGTGCATGCATGTGTGTGTGTGTGTGTGTGTGTGTGTGTGTGTGTGAGAGAGAGAGAGAGAGGTGTTTTAAATAGTTTTTCCATGCTTCCACACAAATAAGCTTATTTGTGATAACCCTGTTTGTAATTTGTTTAAGATAATGTGTGAAAAGCCTTTTGGGGGGCTGAATGTGACCTACTGTAGCAGCTGCTGCCGACAGCGGGGTTCTGGTGTTTAATCTCAGTAACACACGAAATGTCTTGAATATAATTCCTTTTTTTATATTTACTGCCATTAAACTGCACAGTGTATTTCATAATGACAACGCTAAATAGATTATATAATTTTTACAATTTATTTAAAATAATAAAATATATATTAGAATTGTAAAAAAACGTTTTACATCTTGTAGCTTCTTCTGAGAGAATTGTGGGTTTTTCTGGAAGATTCTGGCAGCTTTGCTCAGCATTTTGGCAGTTTTTTCCTTTTCTTTCAGCTCGTCTCAAGCTCTGTTAGTTTGTTTGAGAAAGTCAGAGCTTTGAGTGGACCACTAGAGGACATTCAAACCTTTGTCATGATGACACCTAAGCACCTCAAGTCTTGGCTTTATGTTTGAAATCATTGTCATGTTGTGAGAGGAACTGCAGAACTTATTGAGGACAGAACAGAACCCTTATTCATTTGAGACATTTTGTTTCTTTTTCTGTTTTGTTCAAGACATTTTAGGTTGATTGCTAATTAGCAGTCTAGAGGAGATTTCTTTTGAAACATAATTACATGTTCTAAACTGAATCTCACAAATCCTGTCAAGAAATTACCAAGTTATATTTAACAATGAATTATTCATTATTCAATTCATTTAAATGAATTATATTTTACACAAAGAAAAAGTCTTCTTGAAAAAAAATGAAGACTAGATTTAAGACCATTGAGATTTTGATTTTGATTTTTTTAAAGAAATCTTCTTTAAAGATTTTTAAAAGAAAGTGTTGCCAAAAATGTATTAAGAAATTCCATGCCATTAATTCCAATGTCATTAATCAATAAATACAACTGACAATATTCATAATAATGTGATGGTTTTCACTCTGTTTCTTACATCCAGGATTTCCTTCCAATGTCAATGCAACTGTTAAACATGGTTGGGGACCTGTAATAGTACATCAATTACAAAATATTACAAAATATTATTAAATATCATTATTGCTCTGCGTGGATACTGTCCAGCCAAAACAAAGGCATTTTATAGTAGATAATTGGTGCTGTTCACTCACTGAATTCTACGTAGATAAAAGTCATATACTGTACATGTTGTTAGACAAATGTTTGATGCAGTGTTTTATAGACACTTTAGGACTCTCCAGCAACATTGTTCCCAGAACATTGGCTAACATTCTCTAAAAGTTCTATCAAAGTTATGAAAAAGAATCTTGAAGTAACGTTAGTAGAACATTATATATCATATATATTAAAAATGTTCAACAAAAGTTGTTGAAAGAACAACATCAAAAATGTTATTTTAAAAATATGAGATATGAGATATGAGATATAAAAAAATTGTAATTATAAAAATGATATTTTTAACATTTTTGTTACTTATTGGAAATGTTAGAGACATTTTCTTTACAACCTAAAATTGTTAGCTGGGTCTGGGCCATACCAATTCATCCTATGTTAAAATACATGTTTTATAACCATTGGTACCTATTCTCTGTTTCATTAGACAAAGCAATGTTCCAAATCTGTAACAGCACTTCAATGTTCGTGTCGCAGGTTGTCTGTGTTTGCTTGCTGATGGTTATGATTTGCTTGGAGTAACATCGTAACTGATTCTGCTTTGGCTATTTTTGGAACCTTTGTTATCTTTGTTATCTGAAATGAACAATAGCTTGACATATTGTGTCTAAAATATTAGATTTAGTATTAACTTCTTGGTTTAAAAATGCAATATTCAAAGCGCAAACCATCGTGTGAATGCAATATTGCAGTTACTGTGCTGCTGTACTAATCATCAGCATGGCTGTAACTAAATTTTATTAATTATCAGCAAATCACACAAAAATATGAAAAATATAAAGGGGTGTGGATACTTGCTTTTACTGCATATTAACCCACAGAGGAATATTGTGCAGTGCAGCCTACATACAGTAATAACACAGTCACTCATAGAGCTGTCAGAACTGAGCCTCTTAGCATGTCACGTCCATCCATTAAACCATGGTTGTCAACAAAACATAACTGAAATATTTCAAATGTGTAAAGTGTTAACTCTTGCTAACTGTACCGTTTGTACAAACAATGTTGTTGTCTTCACCTATTAGAATATAATTAGACCCTAATGTAGCAAATTAGCCACTGGTACTAAAAGATAATGAATACAGATCAACGGCCACTGTCAATTACATTTACAAAAACTTGTGAACTGATTTGCTGCTGAAATTAGATAGACAGTTCACCCAAAAAAAATTATTTACTCACCCACCCATGTCATTCCATAGCTGTTTGATGATCTTTCTGTCATGGAACATGAGTTTTTTAACAGAACGTTTTAGCTGTTTTTTTATATGCAAAAGAACTGGATGGGGACCAGTGACAGTCGTGGTCACCATTCACTTACATTGCATTAGGAAGAATTCGTTTTTAACTGAACTATCCTTGTAATATGATAATTCGATAGATAAGAAAAGGTCTTTGGATTTAAGCACATTTAAACATAAAAAGCCATAAATGACCAATGACAATGTTAAATCAGTAAAATAACAAATAATCTGGGAAAATGTTCAATTCCACAGTTTTCTGTCCCGTATAAACTGACTGTAGTTTCTGTATGATGTAAAAAGGTCTGAAGTGTTCTGTTTTTATAAGCATTTAATTACAGATATTATGTTTCTAATTTGACTCACTCAGCAAGTTACTACAACATTCCTGGCTCTTTTGGAAAATAATAATCTGACAGATCTGTTCTGCTTCCTTCTATTTACTGAAAGCAAGAATAAAGCAAATAATATTTAATGCTGAAAACAATGACAGCAAAGACACTGGAGATTTTAAAAGTTAAACACAGCATGACTGTTATATTTTTATACAGTACATAGAATGTCTTAAGCAATACAGAACATTACAGCTCATTAAATAACAGGTTAACTCATGATGTGGCCCCCATTGTGGTCTTTCAGAATAACACCTGGTAGTAAAGCTAAATAGTTTCCTAAGTTTAATTATTCAGGATTAGCATCACCCATAGCTGGTACAGCAGGTACTCTTGGCTCATGCTTGTGTTTGCTGCAATAATAATTAATAATATAAAGGAGATTCCTCAGTCATTATCCAGCTGTCATTATAATGGGTTAAATAAAAAGGTTGGATCGCCGCCTGTCACTGTTATGCTGTTTTGTTTTTGTCATTTAAGTGAGGAAGCTGTAAAAGCATGTGCTGAATAAAGAAAAGGAGAGATATTGCAATTTTCAGTTTAATGTAAGTTAACATGTTGCAAATGTTTTAAATGCCAGTTTTCTTTTAAAAAGACATTTCTGGAGGCTGGCTTTATTTATACAATTGATTTAGTGATTTCTTCTACAGATATCCTGACTGACCACACTCAGATATTTAGATATTCATGTTTGCTGCTAAACATGAGATATTCATGTTTGCTGCTGCAGGTAGATATCTGCAATATTTAAGGCCTTGTTTAATGTTGTTAATAAAAAATGCTGTCATCTTCTACGGTTTATGCTGACCCTGCTCTTTCTGCTGTTTGTAGGTCACTTTGGATAAAAAAGCCTCTGCTAAATGAATACATGTAAATGTAAATATACGTCAGAATTATGATATTTTTGATGTTTATAGAGGAAAGACTTAATTTTATTTTTAGATTGTGTTTTACATTCCTGTAGATTAATTGTAAGATCATAACACTAACAACACCAAGGTCATGAGTTTGATTCCCAGAAAATTCTTTGGTTAAATGTTTCTGCCAATCAAACATATGTAAATGAAATCATTTAAATACTGCCATTTATTTATGCAAATTAAATGTTTTCTTCCTAATTGCACAGATGTCTGTTTATGTAATTAGGTATATCGGTATAGTTATGTCTCAAAACCTGCAACTTATCCACCAACACCCATGGTTACTGTATTAGTGCTGCATATCTATAGCAACACTCTCTAATGCCTGCCTCACCTCCCACAGTGGTCTCATAGCAACTGTCACTAAGCAACCCTACCTCTGTCACTCCTACACGTATGTGTGTGAGTGGGAGGCATAGGAGGAACGAGGAAATGAAGACGTGATACAGAAGTTTTGGAGGCTGGCTTGTAAGGAGACAGTTTTATAAGCAGATGTTTTAGCAGCAATCCCAGAATAAAACAGCTCTTCAAGTTTGTCATTAAATGTAGGTATCAGGTGTCAGATTGTCTTATTAAAGCTTGCTGCAGTGTCAGGGTCTTATTTGCTGAAATAAACTGTGGCCAACTTCGACACCAGTGCATATGTAAAACAGAAAATCCACATGCCTGAGGAGCTCCAATTAACAGAAATTTACTAAGTAATGTTTTGAGGGCTTTGCCATTCCTAAGACTTTAGCTTTGCACAGACACAACCTAACCAGGGCTTTATTTGTGATTTGGCTGCAGGTAATCAAAGCCACGCTGATATTCATTACAGTGCATTTGCAATAATGATATTGGTTTAAGAAGTTAATAACCAATACTAAATAACATTTCAGACATTACACAATTTCTGATATACATTTAGTTTTTATTAACAACAAAAATTGTTCCAAAAGAAGCCAAAACATCAGGATATTGCATGTCACACATTGGCTGCCTGTTTAGAACTAGAACTTTACTAAATATGCACTCATAATTTTATTTGTCCAGTCAAACTGGAGGACTGTAACTAATAAAATACTGTATAGTAGATAGTATAGACCTTTGTCATATGATGTACCATAACATTATTACACACAAAAAACAATTAATATTTAATAATATTAGATTACTAGATTAATATTAAAATGTATTACATTCGCTATATTAAATAAACCTTTTTAAACAAACCTTTTTTAAGTCTTCATTATTATTTAGTTAATATAAAAATCAGGCTCTAGACCAACATAAACATGTAAGAGATGTTAACCTCAAATAACATTTAAGAACAACCTTGAAAATTGTCCATTCACTTTGTTATGTAAAATATAAAGTTACTATATTTAAACAGTGCCAGGCTGCTGATCTATGAAAACAGCAGTATTTCAAGTGCCTCTGCATCACTAACAGGCATTCAGACCACAGCGCAATGTAATATTATCTAGCCAGCATGATTTGCTACGAAAATTGGAAGTGCTTCAACATACATTGAAATAAATAACATACGTTATTCAACATACGTTCAAATAAATAAATTTAGCATTGATTCTGAGGCTGAAGCTTGTTTTTAGATAGCTGGCCAGAATATTATGTATCTGTCAGTTAAAAACTTGTGATGAGGAAGTATTAGTGAAATAAACGTCTTGGGTTACGACTGTAAGACGTGTGAGAAGGGAACAAGACACGGCAGTGACATTTTGGGAACGTCTCTTGCATGGTTGTGTCTAAAGCACATGTATGAAATCAGTCCAATGGCATGACAGTCGATAGAATGGCTGATAACTCTGTCTCCTTAGTAGCCCAGAGAGAGACAATCTGTGGTCTGGCGCAGATCTTTAATAGCCCCCTGGTTTACCTCCTTGCCTTCATAACGGTCTCACCTGCAAAATAGTCAAATATGCAGACATGTACCAGCCTGACTGCTGAATAAGCCTTACCCACCAAAGCTTGTGAAGAAGCCCCCAGCTGCTTCTCAGCTGGCCAATTGATCTTTAACTAAGCCACAGCACAAACAATAACCTCCACAAGCGCTTCATATACAGGGGATTTCCCATGTTCCAGAGTCAAAGCACATCTTCCTCCTCAGTGCTATACTGCTGAAGCACTGAGCTCTCTGGGTAGAAGAAGCTGCATTGTAGGCTTGCAATTCCAGCGAAAGAATGTCACACGTGAGGGCATCGAAAAGGCTGATAACCCCCGTCTCTAACCCCTCCACGATATCCACTGTGTGCATTGTGCACATTGGTAGTCTCTCGCAATACATACATTCAGCCCCCTTGAGAGCTGACCGTGCATGCTCTGCTCCCAAACAAACCATGCACAAATTGTGCGTATCTCTGCTCGTGATGTAGCAAGAGCAAAGTGGAACACACAATTTAAATGCCTGCTTGTTTGACATAGGGCTTGTACTAATTATCCTTTATTAGGACAAAAAACACAGAGCGCTTGCTGAGGCACAGAAGCTACTGCTGGTCATTCCAGATGTGCTTTTATAGCTTACTAATTTAAAGTTTATGAAAAAATAAACACAACCATTTAGTTTGAAGCCAATGATATCTTTAGAAAATATTGAAAATGTAAAATTAAATTGGAGTTCTTTGGTCCTTATAAATGTAACTTAACTTTGAAGTACAGAGAAGAAAAATTATTATATTATATTATTATTTTTTTATTATATAATTGTATTAAATTATAATATAGACAGCCTTTATCAAGAGGACCACATGTAAAAACATTCAGCATTCTAAAGCTGATTGGAGCAGACACACTGGCTGCAGTTTATATATTGGGTCACTTTTTCCACTTTTTTTCTTTGGCGGATTACACCAGGGCACTTAGAGTAATGTAAATAGTGAGAGAAATGGAGAAGGGAGGGGCTGAGCCTCTGTCATGTGACTAGGTAGCGGTGACCTCCTGACAGCCGCTCATAACTGCAGAACAGCTCTGAAGCCACAAAGTTAAGCTCTTTGGTGAATTCCAGGAGTTTTTGGTAACTTTTTGCCAAATTTGGATTTAAGTGAAGCAAAACTTCTTGTTCTCAGGGTGGATGTTTGCATATTTGAGTCTGTGTTGCCTGTTTGGGGGGTTTAAGTAAATGTGGTAAGTGTACAGATAAAGTTTCCAGATTTTGTTGAGTAGTTAACTGCTGTTCTGCGTTATAAGACTATATGGCTGCAGGTTTCTGTTTTTCCTACAACAGAGGTTGACAAAAAAGTATTGTGCTTTGTGTAAAGATTTTCTATACAGGTGTGTAGTTGTAAGATATGATGTTGTTATGTATGGTAAACAGCAAAGACTGTATGTATGTGTATGTCTTTATGTGGGCTTGAAAAAGAAAGGAATCGTTTATGCAAAATGAGAATTCACAAGACGTCTGCAATGCATTAGTATTATACAGTATGAGATTCTTGTCTTTAATAACCTATTTTAACTTAGTCATACAGAACAGGAAGCTGCTCGCAATGATTCAGCTATGCCCACACACTGTCCTGTCAGAAAGCTATGTCAGGATTATGCATTCAGATCACATGCTGTTGTGTTTCCAATGCAAAAACCTGAGGGTCAGCATCTCTGTGGTGGGGTGACTGACCCTGGTAATTATGTTCCTGTGTCAATAATAGACTGGTAGTTCTTATTCTGTGAATACATATGTAGTGGTGGTTACTAAGGCAAACATCACTATTACTATTGTTGTAGTAATGTTTATTTACATTACTACATTACCCCCCCCACCCCATTTTTTGCACAATAATATTTAAAGGCACTACCACTCACAGTTTCTAACAAATAAAATATAATAGAGCTTGTCAAGATTATTAGATTTTAATAATTATTATTTTAATGCATGTTTTGTCTTATTTTAAAGCTGCAATCCATAACTTTGGTTGGTTAAAAATGAACAAAAGTCAGTTATTAAGCAAGTAGATAACAGATCAGTGTTCAAAAGTCTCCTTATCCTACCCTACCTTGCAATGGTAAGGTGGCGAGTTTGTGTCAGTTTGGCTTAATTTGACTTCAACATACATAAAGTATGGAAAGTAATTTTATGTTTTAAACAGAGATAGTGATAGAGAGGGAGAAATTATGGATTGGAGCTTTAAATAATTTTAAGTCATCTACTTTTGTGAGTCATCAGAAATGTTTTTTCCTGGTAAATGATAACACAGGCAAAAGTAAATATCTAAATAAAATATCATGAGGGACTGATACATATCTAGAGAACAAAATGTCATAGAGATTTGCATGTGGGCAACCATGTAGAAATACCCTAACAACCAGCTAGAACAATTTAGCAACTACAAAGCTATGGAATGGAAAACATTCAATGGATAATAGTGGGAGGTGCAATGCGGATGTGAATGTTGTGGCATACGTGTTTATGTTTTTCAGTGTCTGCACATCAATCAAACCTTTCCTTTGATGGTACACTGCAAGATAACTGGGTTTCTTTTGGTAGTGACAGCCATTAAGCGTAGCAAAGCAACAGTAGACATATAAGACTAAATAGGATGCTAATGCAAAACCTTTCACTTGAAAGGGAGAACATAGAATGTTCATGTAAACATACAGTATCAATTTGGTGCTGCATTTTGCATTTTGTTTAAGATACAACATAACCTCCTTACAGTTATCTGAGATAATAAGGATTTGAGATTTTATACATTGTGTATATAGTAAATTATGACCTTTGATACAGAAAACTAGGAACCTGTATAAAACCTACTGTAGAGTCTTAACTGAACAAAATCCTGGAGCCTGTTTGCAACATTTGTCCTGTTAAATACTTTCCTGAAGTTAAAGTGCTAAGTCATTGGAAAATGAACAATGTCACGAATTCCTCAGCTGCTTGTGATTTTTATCTTATCCTCTCATTATGGGGGCGTCACAAACTGAAAATGATTGTTTCTCCCTCTCTCTCTCTCTCTCACCCACCCCTTCAGTGAACAGGAAACCCAGGGTTCAGATTCACGTCCCTTCTCAGAGAGTTCCTGCAGTAAATCTCCTTACATACACAGCTCTGACCATTACAGGGAAAACAGCTGTGGCCCCCCAGGCCCTCGGGCACCTTTTGTGTCTGCTCCGAGCCCAGCCAGCCTTGTCTGGGCCCAGCGCACACGCAACCAACCAGCAAGCCTGGCCCTACGTAAACAAGAGGAAGAGGAAAACAAAAGATGCAAAGCCTTATCGGACAGTTATGAGCTCTCTACGGACCTACAAGACAAGAAGGTAAGTTCTAGAATAAACACTAGCCAAGGGTGTAACTGACTGTAAAGAAACAAAGAATCTCAAACTGATTCAAATCAGATTTACAAAAATATGACCAAAAGAACCATCACTGTGCAGGTGGAGATGCTGGAGAAGAAATATGGAGGTTACTTTGTGAGTAGACGAGCAGCCCGAACCATCCAGACAGCATTCCGTCAATATCGTATGAACAAGAACTTTGAACGCCTGCGCAGCTCAGCTTCTGAGAGCCGCATGACAAGGCGCATTATCCTTTCCAACATGCGACTGCAGTACTCATTCGATGACCGGCAGCCTCAACCTCCCACCCCAACTCACTACAGTCACAGTCCAGGAATGGGACCTCCACATTCTCCAACCTGCACCACAGAACCAAGCTCCCCACGGCCAGAGTACACCCACCTAGAGGACTCCTTCTCTAAACAAGTTAGTACTCAGTTTAATTATGTCTGAGCTTCTCATAAATATGAAGGGTGGTATTTGGTGGTTATACATGCATGTACAATGTTAAAACACCAACAAGATCAACTAGCTTTACCAGAACAACTGTATGATTACTAGGTCATGCTATGCTATGGATAAAACCTGTCCTATGATTTCAGACTGTAAGAAATTCTTCATTTTCTTACACTTAAGGTAAAATCCTTGGCTGACTCCATTGATGATGCCCTGACCTGCCGACCACGGCGAGATGATTCCCAGGAAGGCATAGGGGATGGAAGTGCTGTTGTGGATGACTTTGGCGAGTGCATCTGGAGCAGCAACAGCCACGCGTCCATCCGCAGAGGCCTTGGAGACAGGGATCGAGGAGGTACTGGTGGCTTAAGCATGCATGAAGATAGCACAGCCACCTCCTACAGCGATGTCACGCTCTACATGGATGACGGACTACCTTCCTCCCCACTTTCTCTCGACCGGGCACCCAGCAGCACAGACACTGAATTCTGGGGGGGTGTTGGAAGCGGAGTGGGTGGCAGGGATGATAGCCGTGACACGGAGGGGGGAGGAAGCAGCAACAGCCGCCGAAGCACACCTTGCACGGAATGCCGTGATTACCGTTTACGGGGAGGCCACTTGCCTTTACTCACTATTGAACCACCTAGCGACAGCTCGGTGGACATGAGTGACCGCTCAGACCGAGGTTCCCTTAGCAGACAACTAGTGTACGAACAGGACTCAGGGGGAGGGTCACCTCAAGGGACACTAAAACACAACCCCAATGCTCGTTCAACATCTTCAACAACCGCACAAGGTCAAACACGCCCAGCTAGCCGATCACTGCCGTCACACATTCCGCATCACATGGCTCACCATCACCACCATCATCACCATCACCAGTACCCTGACACACCCTCATCCTCCTCATCTCCTCAACAGCCCCCAGCCACGCCACTCTCATCCTCCTCGTCAGCACCGCTGCCTCCTGGTGGCTTGGAGCAGCAGTGCTGCTCAGATGGTGATAACGACTCACTGAACTCCACCACAAACTCTAACGAGACCATTAATTGCAGCTCTGGCTCCTCATCAAGGGACAGTTTGAGGGAGCCTCTGCCTCCACTAGGAAAACAAACCTACCAGAGAGAGAGTCGTCATAGCTGGGACTCCCCTGCCTTTGACAATGACGTGGTTCAGAGAAGACAGTACCGCATAGGGCTCAACCTCTTCAACAAGTGAGAATAATTTCTCATATGCATATTTAACTATTCACAAGGACATCCAGGAATCATGAAATTAGAAATCTAATGATCTGAGACAAATACTGTAAATTGATCATAATTAAAATGAATCATAATCCAAATTTAGCTAAAAATGTTTCTCTGCTCTATTTTGCCAGGCTATCACCATAAACAGAGGTCTGCCACATATCAGATCTACTTTGTCTTATCTATGACTGTAAACTTCTTAATTATCATGTTGTTTTCCTGGACTGCAGGAAGCCAGAGAAGGGTATCCAGTATCTGATTGAGAGAGGCTTTGTGTCAGACACACCAGTGGGCATCGCTCGCTTTATCCTGGAAAGAAAAGGACTGAGCCGACAGATGATTGGGGAGTTTCTTGGCAACAGACAGAAACAGTTTAACAAAGACGTATTAGAGTGAGTACACACATTAAAGCCATTATAGAACAGCTAGGCTTATGTGTCTGAGAGTGTTGACAAAAGGTTATGATAAAAGGTTACATTGACGAACAAAATTTGCAATGCAGTATTCTGCACAATACTATAAAACATAAAAGAGTGAGCAGATTCTGTGTGCTTGTGCACTGTGTGAAAAAACAAAGACAGTTTGTTTTTTCTTGAAGTTTAATTTGTAATATATTAACTCACAAATAAATGCAGGTTTTGAAATGAACTTGTACAGACGCCTGACACATTCTATTCTTAGTTGTGTCGTGGATGAAATGGACTTTTCTGGGATGGATCTCGATGACGCTCTGAGGAAGTTCCAGGCTCAAATTAAAGTGCAGGGAGAGGCCCAAAAAGTAGAACGACTGATTGAGGCTTTCAGGTAAAAAACCACTTAACTCTACATTTATTGCAGCAATAAACAAGAGACGGGAAATTGTATTGGTTAATAGGTTTTTTAGGTACAACGTGACACAATAATGTACACAATAATGTACTCAATAATGTACTCAATAATGTATATATCAGCTATTTTACAAGGTTTTAAACATGGACAATCAGATTTTTCACCTGTTTTATAATGTGTATTTTTCCCTCACTGTTTGCACTCAAAGGACAATTTAGTTTCAGTTTTTTAAATGTTTTATTGATATGGCAAATATTCATACAGTCCATTTGTCAAAGCACAAAAGCATCATAGTAAAAATTGTGACCCAGACTGGCATCAAATCACACACTGTCCTGTGCTGCTGTCATAACAATCCCTGTGCCCTCTAACAGAAGGACTGTATTTCATTGTTTGTTAAAGTTTCAAATGTGTACTCTGTAGTAGCCATGTTTCTCTTTTGTCTTGTAGTCAGAGGTACTGTGTTTGTAATCCAGCACTGGTGAGACAGTTCCAGAATCCAGACACCATCTTTATCCTGGCGTTTGCCATCATCCTCCTCAACACAGACATGTACAGCCCCAACATCAAAGCAGAGAGAAAAATGAAGCTGGATGATTTCATCAAGAACTTGCGAGGTGGTGTTTAAATCTATCTAGCTCAGATATCACTCTTTCACACTGTAGCTAATTTGATTGGCCAGTTGGTATTTCATAAATGTGTTTTAAGGGAGTCAAATACAAGAGCTTGAGAGGAAAACCTGTAATGTAAACCTGTCAATTATAATGAAGGAGTAGATAAACAATAGTAGATAAACATTTACATAAACAGTAAGTCTCTGGGGTATTTAGAGCCTGGGTTCAGTCTTGATCAAGTCCTTCATCTTGAACAGCAAGCCAAATATGTTTACCATTATTATACTGAAGTATATTATTGCAACGACTGCCCAGAAGCATTAGGATCCATCTGCAGTTATTTAATAGAGTAATCAAAAGACAGCAAAAATCACAAAGGCGGCAGCAGACAATCAAAAACGTAAAGCAGGCAGGGGTTAAAAGGCAGGCAGAGAACAATCCAAAACCGGTACACTAAACAACAATCAGAAATAATGCTCAGAAATGCAACCGGAGTAAACAAGACTTCGCAATGATTATGAGCATGAGTCCATCTTAAACACAGTGAGGGTAATGATGGTCAGGTGTGATAGCAGGAAGTAATCAGATGATGGTGAAGGATGATGGGAAGTGTAGTTCTGGATATGGTTCTCAGTATTCCAGTGACGGCTCCCTCTGCTGCCACGGTGGAGAGGGTGCTGGAGCCTCCACCGTAACAATAATGAACAGCTGAACTTGAGAACCAGGATGTAAATAGTACACTAAATCTCTTTATTGTGCATCAGACATGTAAATATCTTTCTTTTAGGGGTGGATAATGGTCAGGATATCCCACGGGACTTACTAGTTGGAATCTACCAGCGTATTCAGAAGTGGGAACTGAGGACCAATGATGACCATGTTTCTCAGGTCCAAGCTGTGGAGAGAGTCATAGTGGGCAAGAAACCTGTGAGTACTAATGAGGTTTTTTTTTAATTGAATGAATGAATATTTTTGTATCAGTGTGAAACTTTGAAATCTGATTTGTTACTTTGAAACTTCCTGTTGTCTGTCAGAATTTGAATAATTGTTTGTAATAAAGTTCTAAGTTTTATGTAAACATCTGTTGTCTGTGTAGGTTCTGTCCCTGCCCCATCGCAGGCTGGTTTGCTGCTGTCAGCTTTATGAAGTCCCAGACCCCAACCGTCCCCAAAGATCTGGAGTCCATCAGAGGGAGGTCTTCCTCTTCAATGATCTGATTGTGGTAACAATGTCAATCTCCTACAAAATAATTTATAACCAACATCTCTGAGTAGATGTTCTTTAAAGCTACTTCATGGTTAATTTTCTTATTATTATATCGTAAGGTTACAAAGATCTTCCAGAAGAAGAAAACCTCTGTGACATACAGTTTTAGACAATCCTTCCCACTGGTGGAGATGCAGGTTCACATGTTCCAGAACTCTTGTAAGATTTCACTAACTTGGTTAATTTTATTGTTTATCTAATTAAAAATAATCCAAGTAGGTGCATATTTAAACTACCCCAAAATAACCTGAAACAGAAATATGTCCAATAATAACTAACTACATTTTTCCCTTGTCTCTCCATTGGCCCTAGACTATCCTCACGGTATCAGACTAACATCGGCAATCCCAGGTGGTGAGCGAAAAGTGTTGATTGTGTTCACAGCCCCCAGTCAACAGGACCGCACAAGGTTTGTCAGTGATCTGAGGGAGAGCATTGCTGAAGTGCAGGAAATGGAGAAATACAGAGTTGAGTGTGAGTATAGCGCCCCCTGCTGCTCAATAAAAATCTATGCATTCTGTTCCATTACCCATGGTTTCCTTTAACATTGACTTGATCTAGTTTTATGTGTTTAAGTCTTATTATAATGACCCCATCTGAAAATTGTGCCTCGACCAGCCATGACCATAAAAAGTATCAATTTTTGGTATCATTTATTTTATTTGCTTGATTTCAGTTACAGCAGTGTTGTGCTGGATAGCCCTACCAGTGTAATTTTTTTTAGGTTGAAATACTTTCTCCTGTCTGAAATTTATGTGAAATTAAATTAACAACTAAAAGCAAACCAATAGTTGGTTGATTTTTTCTAAAAGTGTACTGGCTCTGTGGTGTTATCAAAACATTGCTCTGTTTTGTGCATTCTAATCACCCCAACATTGCATTGTGGGCATACTGTTCCTTTTTAGACAATGTGTTGATCTACAAACTTCCCCTTTAATGTTGCCTTCTCAATGGTTCCCTCTCCACCTGCAGCTGAGTTGGAGAAACAGAAAGGTGTAATGCGGCCAAGCATACTCACCAACAGCATTATGGGAGGTGGAGTGGGCGGGATCAAGAATGAAGTGGTGAATGGCACTATGGGTGGGCCTAGTCTGGATGACAATTATTCACCAGGAGAACGCCTCAAACGTACGGCTCTCAGCTCCTCACTGAGGGACCTGTCTGAATCAGGTAAGACATATATATATATATATATATATATATATACACATGCATACGTTACAAACAATTAACATGTATACAGACAAATGTAGACACATACACAAGCAGCTACACTCACAAATGTTTGAATACTGTAAGCACTACATTTTATTGCATTAGGTAATTTCGTTATTCATTTCACTCTTGAGGCGATGGCCATGGTTTGTTGTTGTAGTCATAATATAGCTGCTTAGCTATAAAATACACACCCATACTACATTAGAAGTATAGAATGTTAAATGTAGTTTAACATTTAACCAAATTTTAATTTCATTTAACAAAAATAAAAAACCTTTAATAGCGTTTACTATCAGTCTAGCGTAAGTGACATAAAACACCATTGTGCCTGACAGTCAGAAGAAAAAAACAAACTGATTTGGACCAACATAAGGGTAAATAACTGATAACACAATTTTAAAAGGTATCAACAAGGAAACGTCTTTTAAAAGTTGACTGTGTTTTATTCACACCCACTCACTCACACACTCTCTCACACATTGTGATTGCCGTGTTCTAACTGGGTAACAGGGAAACGTGGCCGCAGAAACAGCGTTGGTTCCCTTGACAGTACAATGGAAGTAAGTCTGAGTGAAGCAGAGGTCTGTATCTTTAGCTT
>JAZGTJ010012952.1:0-10899 GCA_036877575.1 Botia almorhae
TCAAGACAAACACCTGTTACACAATCAAGAGAAACATCTGTGACACAGTCAAGAGAAACACCTGTGACACACACCACAGTCAAGAGAAACACCTGTGACACAGTTAAGAGAAACACCTGTGACACAGTCAAGAGAAACACCTGTGACACACACCACAGTCAAGACAAACACCTGTTACACAATCAAGAGAAACACCTGTGACACAGTTAAGAGAAACACCTGTGACACAGTCAAGAGAAACACCTGTGACACAGTCAAGAGAAACACCTGTGACACAGTCAAGAGAAACACCTGTGACACAGTCAAGAGAAACACCTGTGACACACACCACAGTCACAACAAACACTTGTGACACCACAGTTAAGAGAAACACCTGTGACACAGACCACAGTCAAGCCAAACACCTGTGACACAGTCAAGAAAAACACCTGTGACACAGTCAAGAGAAACACCTGTGATACAGTTAAGAGAAACACCTGTGACACAGTCAAGAGAAACACCTGTGACACAGTCAAGAGAAACACCTGTGACACACACCACAGTCAAGACAAACACCTGTTACACAATCAAGAGAAACACCTGTGACACAGTCAAGAGAAACACTTGTGACACACACCACAGTCAAGAGAAACACCTGTGACACAGTTTAAAAGGGAAACACCTGTGACACACCACAGTCAAGACAAACACTTGTGACACACACCACAGTCAAGAGAAACACCTGTGACACAGTTTAGAGAAACACCTGTGACACACCACAGTCAAGACAAACACCTGTGACACACCGCAGTTAAGAGAAACACCTGTGACACAGTCAAGACAAACACATGTGACACACACCACAGTCAAGACAAACACATGTGATACACACCATATACTAGACTTTAGTCAAGACTGGATCACTGTACAGAATAAAGTATAAAGTGTTTTTGTTTGTGTGTGTTTATGTAGCCACAATTGGGACAAAATTGTCTTGTTGACAAAACTGTGATCTAAATCTCACAAAATTTGTCAAATGTCATTGTAGTATTTGTTTTACCCAGTTTATTTTATTCTTTAATAAAACCTGCATCCTGGCTTTCATTTAATAAAGCTATAAACGTGTGTATGTGTGTGCAGGCGTCAGGGCTTGGCAGAATGAAGCCAAACACAGTGATGTTGGGATTTAAACGTGACTGGAGAACAGCCAATCCAAAGGAAGTACAGAGCTATGTAGGAATTCTACAGTGAGTTCTCAAACTGATTCACCTGCATGTCTGTCTCTCCTCAAACACACACAAAGCCTGTTTCTGTTCTCCCCGCAGTGATGCATTTGATTTCGAGCACGGAACTGTAATATTGAGAATAAACCAGGGGTTGGACATTTCACACATCCTTAAAGCAGAAGGTACATCATCACCAACAGTGTTAACATTAACACACTTTTATGTGTTGAAATCCCCATTTCACAAGCGATCTGTGTTTATCAGTGGTGGATTAATATCTGATCTCTTCATTCTATTAATAAATCACAGCTGATAAGGACTCAACTATGAACCTGATGGTTTGCCTTTGATAGCAGCATTTCATTAGTCTTTAGAGAGCAGATATCTGCCCATGTATCAGATATCACGATAACATCACACACAGATTCCAAAGTTTACATCAACTTGAATGTGAAATTATTTGTAATGATCAGAGGAGATGGAGCGCATGATCATGGAGCAGCAGGCGCTGGAGATGGAGAACGACTTTCAGCCACAGGGAAGAAAATGGTTCTTCAAGTCCAAGAAACCTTCCCATCAAGAGCTGACAAACAGAGGTACTGCCAGTCACTCAGTCAAAATGATGAAGTTTTAATGCAGAACATTGTTATGACATCAAGTCCATATCTTCCAAGAGCTGCATCAATTCTAAACTCTCTAAAACCCAGAACCAGACAAAAACCTGCCCATCTACATGCTTAATAAACTCATACAGAGAAATGCTAAATTTCTTGTACAATTCACTTCACACACTGACAGCACCAGTTTAATTGGGGTAATTTCCTTTTGCTGAGCTGCAGTTCGGGTAATTATTACTATAAGCACATAAAAAACAACCATGAACTAAGACAAGATATGAGATGAAGATCTAAAGAGCTCCAGATCAAGACCAGGTGTTTGTGTTCTTCATGAACTTCTTTACAACATGCTGTTCTTTAGCATTTCTGCTTTTTCCCCTCTGACTTCAGAAAAGAAATCCTAGAGCTGGACTATTAAACTAATCAAGTGTCTCCATCAGGGAAGAAGCTCTACAGCTATAAAACCCTGATTAAATGCCTCTGTTAAACTGTCTGTGCTTTTATAATCTATAATCTCACTGAGCACAGCATCCTGAACCCTAAACCCTGTCTCACCACACACACACACACACACACACACACACACACACATACATGTGAATGTTTTAATAGGACAGAATCATCTCAACTGCACACAGTGTCAGATCTCTCTGCATGAATCATTATCTCCACTTAAGATAAACTTGAACTTTATAGTCTCCTCTGAAAAAGAGATTCAGTAATGGGGTTACATGTCATTTAGCAGATGGTCTCATTTCAAACTGCTAATAGCTGGAGGAAACTACTGTGAGGGTGAGAGTTTGGGGTCAGAGACACTGTGCTGACATCTGGAATCAATAAACTACCACAGCTGCAGTCTAATAAACTACAAACAAACACATAAAAGTGCCACATGAAGAATCATATAAGGAAACACAATTATTCAGCAAACAGAGCATGTAGATGTGGACAGAGGGTGACAGTTCATGACTGATGTATCAGTACAGGTCTGTTCTCACTTTGCTTTTTTAAAATGAAGTGGATCTGGATCCTGTCAGTTTACACTGTCACTTTAACAGCAGTTTCAAAGGCCCTCACAAAAGCAGCAAACAAGCACAGATTAATGATGCCAACAGACACAGATCAGAGCTGCTTCAATCCTCAGTGAACTGTCCAGCAAATCAAAACTGTCATATGACATCATGAACCGTTATGAGACAAAATCGTCTTACAGGAAATTATTCATCTTCACTGCATGTGATCTAATCCACTTGCACATAATCTTATCTGCATCAACACCAGTCTGTGTATCACAAATACAGCAATTTACTGTTCTCATGTTCTCCTAAGTTTCTCTTGACGTCCCTCAAGCATCTGATCTGGCCAAGATGAACCAGCGTCTGGTGGAGGCCAGCAGCCAGTTCAAAAAGAAACAAGGCAAAGGAACCATAGATGTCTGGTGGCTATTTGATGACGGAGGTGACAGAACATCACCGTGACATCACAGTCAGTGTGTCTGGGTTCTGTTCTAGTGCTCATGTAATTATTGTGCAGGTCTGACGCTACTGCTGCCTCATATACTCACCACACGCAAGAAATGGAGGAACTGTAAACTCCGAATTTTCATCGCTGGACAGTCTGAGCGCATTGAACAGGACAAAGAGGAGTAAGTGAAGAGAACTCTAAAACAACTATTTAAATGAATCACTACATGTGTGAACTAACAAACTAACTACATGTAAACATGTTTGACTAAACAATATGTTTTGATTGTATCTGTCTGTCAGAATGCAGTCACTGCTGAAGAAATTCAGGATAAAATGTGAGGACATCAAAGTTATAGCAGATATGCATGTGAGACCCAGCACAGAGAGGTACAATACACACACACACACACACATCCTCAGTTCATTTAATGACACACTCTGCATGTTACTCACTGTGTGTGTGTTAGCTGGAAAGTGTTTGAGGACATGATTGAGCCGTTCCGTTTGCACGAGGGGTCAAAGGAGACGACTCAGGCTGAAGCTCTGAGGAAAGAACATCCGTGGAAGATCACAGACGCTGAACTTGATGCCTTTGAGGAGAAGGTAGAAGAGCTGTGTTAACTATTTAGTGCAGATATTAGTCTGCACATATGGACACAACCTGTGTGATTACAACAGATGAAAGGATGACAAAATGAATGAATAAACAATGCTGTCTGATGACTTTCCCTACAGACAATCCTGCAGGTGCGTCTAAACGAGCTGCTTCAGGAGAGCTCGCGAGCAGCCAAACTCATCGTGGTGTAAGTCACATCCTCTTTAGCATAGTGTGCATTGGGTCAGTACACAGATCACAGGAGTAACACAGAGTGTGTTGCAGGAGTTTGCCCATCGCTCGTAAAGGTTTGGTTTCTGATCATCTCTATATGGCCTGGCTGGATGCGCTTACAAAGAATCTGCCACCAACAGTCCTGATCCGGGGAAACCACCAGAGTGTGTTAACCTTCTACTCCTGAACCTTTCAATGCACAACTTCACATGATTAGTTTTTTCATGAAAACAGTAGGAAACATACACTACACTGCACGACAACTAGTACATTAGTATAGTGTTGCGCACATCTCTTATGAAAATTAACCGTGGTTTCTTGAAGTGAAAGTGTTTTTTGGCGGATTGATTACCATTTGTACAACCAAACTACAAATATCATGTTACTACAGCTATGGTTTAACTATAGTAACCATGTTTTTGGTTTTATTTCATAGTAATACCGTGGTTGGTTTTTGCAAGGGATAGCAACACTGAACACTTTTAGTTCACAGATTATATACCAGCCTCTATATGACATTTATCTATTGCACATTTTATGGTAACAATCACATTAGATTTGTGTCCATAGTGTAAGTGCAATACAGTGTCAGATTAGTCAGAGACATCAATTAAAACATCCATGTATATGTAAATATGTTCACTAATTGTCCATTCTGACATTATCTTGCAATCCTGCTTAAATATTTATGTGGTACTGATATAAGATTGTGTGAAATTATTTCATGCTATATTCATATTCAATTATATAAGAGTTCTATTTATGATTGTTTATCAGTAATTAATCCATACATTTTTGAAAAATAAATCTGCATATCTCAAAAGTATTTTCTTCATGTTGCGTGCTGTACCATTTTATGGACAGAATCATAATTTTGACCATTAAAAATATTGTACCCATGTAAATTTGCCCCAAAACACAATCATTGCTACAGTTAAATTGCAACAATAACATAACCACCACTGTCATCCAAACATACTGTCTCAACAACAACTTCATCAACAGAAATAATCTCTAACCCTGTTACAAAAACTATAGTAGTTCAAGTGTTATTGGTATAATTATCATATTATTGTTGTTATTGTATTGTATATGATGATTGTTATTGCTGTCATTTTTAAAGGCATATTTATTAACACCAGCCGATTTTACAAACAAGACCATGAAGGAAACCAACGCAACACCATCATTCAGTCATTCGTTTCATTTTAAACATAGTTAATTGTTTTCACCTCAGAAACAAGTTTGTATTTCTCCTGAACGAACCGCTCGTCACGTGACGCCACACCTCGCGAATACAAAGCGAATAAAAACTTAAGACTGGACTAAATAAAGGGATGTGGGATGGTAAAGTATGCATGAGGAGGAATGAAAGTATATTTCAGAAGTCATTACGACGAGTGTAGGTCTTCAGCATGAGAACACGGTAATGGTGGAAAAACATAAGCTCTGTAAAAGCGGTTACAAGAGCTACAGAAACAACAGACGAAATGTAAATGACATTTAAAGAGAATGAGATTATCAGAACGTGGTGTTATTTATTTTACTTATACTGTAACTCATTGTAAAGAACAACATCAACACATGAAATATATTGTAGGGCTAAATGACTTGAAATCAATTTTGAATAAATATTACAATTGCACTTGATCCCGCTCTCTCTCTCTCTCCACCACTCCGTTAACTTGAAGCAGAAGCCGCCATTCCTGCATCACCTCGCACAAAACAAGAGAATTGAAAATATCAGTGTATGTGACTGCAGGTCATCAGTCCAGATGGAAGCACTGGGCGTCTTTATAGTGAGGAAAAGACAAAGTTGGGCAGTACTCTTGCCGTGCTGCGATTACAAACTAATGTAGCTATTGTTCGATGACAATACGGACTGCAATGTCAAATATAAACAGAGAAATAAAACTGATTTTCAGAGGTTCACGGTTCAGAGCTGCCCGCGAACCTCGGTATTGACTAACTGAAGACATCAAGCTGATAACTGGAAGTTTAGAGCATCATCCCATGCAAAATATAAAGGGTATTTTCGCGACTGAAAAGGAGGATAAAGAGTAAACCAGCGAGTGGATATTTTGAGAACAGGTGTCAGGACTCTTACTTTCACTCTGCCCGGTTGGTGAAATGAACTCCATAACTCCATCAGAGTCACTAGCTGTTTTAAAGAAACGACTAAAAACGCATCATTTCGTCTTCACTTCCTTGACTAATTAACTAACACACCTCCACTTCTACTTCTTATATCTAAAAAACCGCCTTATACTGTGTCTGAGACCTGTCTATAGCACTTATTCATTGTTGCCTCTTATTGTAGTCGAAATTGCTTCCTTGTCCTCATTTGTAAGTCGCTTTGGATAAAAGCGTCAGCTAAATGACTACATGTAATGTGTGAGGTCTGTACAGGTGTCTGACAAACATGACATGATGATCCGGGCTGCGTTCTCAAAAGCATCAGGAGCCTAAACTGATGGCAGAGACCATTGGTGCCAGTTGCTGCTACGATACACTTAAGGGCTTAAGAAGATGCTTTTGAAACGCAGCACTATACTGGGGGAAGTTTATGTGTGAATGTTGGAAGAGTTAAACATTCCTCAGAGAGCTGCAGTACGTGTAACACACATCAGGTGGCGGTAATGACCATTAAACCAGGGAACGGTCGTTACGCAAGAAGAAGACGGACGTTTGTGTTGTTAAAGATGTTAAATCGGGTTTGTGTTTCTCTCGCTTATGTTTGCAGTGTGAACAGGGTTGTGAAGGGACGCTGTGCTGGAGCAGGTCAGAGTTCAAGAATCATCAAACACAACGACATTACAGACGCGTGTCTTGCCTTTATTAGTAGTTTTCTTTGAATCATATTACACACGCCTATAACAGTACATATCATTTACCTGCAAATGAATAGTGTCGAGTAATTTAATGGTGGTGTTGCAGTCCACGATTTACGTTAGAAAAGGTGGGAATGAATTATGAAACGTTAAACTCGCTCCACACTTATTTCTACGGTATCCGCGAACAGTGACGCCTGCGCCATTTGATTGGCTTACAAGGCGCACGTGCGTCAGGCTTCCTCCAATGACACGGACGCGGAGGTGATCGTCATCACCGCTACAAAATTTACCGCCAATTCAGTTCAAACAGGCCCGGTCGATACATTCGCGCGCGTCTTCATTCCCGCGCTCACATCGGTGGTGTTGTAGCGCGCTCGCTGCTTTGTGAAAATGCCGTGTTCTGAAGTTGCAGAAGCCGTTTCCCCGCAGAAGAGATGCAGGAGCGATGCAGGGAATGCCGCTGATGAACACAAAGTGTTAAAATTCGCCAAACTGACGGGGAACGCCACGACACCGAGCCGAGGAACGAACCGCGCCGCGGGCTTCGACCTGTACAGGTGAGGGACAGGCTGACTGTTAACAAGCATTACTGGACGTTCATCTGTTGTTCTGTATATTGACATTAACATTCTTAGATTTGTGTAAACGTTCTTGTTTTGCAAACCCCGACAGACATATTGTATTTGTGTTTAACTGACGGTCAGCTTTGAGACACGTGATTGGCTGATATATACTATGTGTTTTAGCGCGTATGATTACAGTATTGAACCGATGGATAAAGTTCTAGTCAAGACTGACATCCAGGTCGCGGTTCCGCACGGATATTACGGCAGAGTAGGTGAGCAGAGACCCAGAACCTTCACATCCACGTGATCTCATGATCTTCAATGGTGTGAACACACGACTAACACTTGAATCTGGTTTGTGTTGGTAGCGCCTCGCTCGGGTCTGGCTGTGAAACACTTCATTGATGTTGGAGGTGTGTATCTGATCGATTCTTCCCTCAGTTGTAAGTGCGAGTGCGTGTGTCATTCTGGTGCTTGATGTTTTATAGCTGGTGTGGTGGATGAGGACTACAGGGGGAATCTCGGAGTCGTGCTGTTTAACTTTAGCAAAGAGACTTTTGAAGGTGAGATCTCTAACACAAGGTTGCCATGGTTCAAGTCGTGAAATGGTTAAGTAATTGGTAAAGCCTTAACTACCATTAAAATGGCATAAATCCATGTTTTAAAAACATCAACATCATAATACATCATCAGAAATAGGGTTTATTAAACTGAGCAAAGACCAGCAGCTGAGATGTAGTTACAATCGTTTAGTGGAGTACAGGCTGTGAAGATTCTGCCCTCACTGCTCAGATTAACCAGCAGTCAGGCTGTGACTCAACTTTAATCTCGTGTTAATATGAACCTTCACATGTCCTGAACTGAGCATGTCAATTAAAACTCCCCATAAAACGCATGAGAAATGAATGTAATAACTGTCTTATCTTTACAGTGAAGAAAGGTGATCGCATTGCTCAGCTGATCTGTGAGAGAATCTGTTACCCAGAGCTGCTGGAGTTACAGGTAATCATCCATCTTCTGCATTACCCAAACCGGCAGTTCACCTGCCAAGAAAATAAATGTGCATGTAAAACAGTTAAACAGGTTTGAACATTGTATTTGCCATTTCAGATGCTGGATGAGACTGAGAGAGGAGAGGGTGGCTTTGGATCAACTGGCACTAACTGAAATTACCTGTTTTTTTATACAAAATATCTGAAAAGCTTGAAATAAAAACTGAATTCTTACAATGGTGCTGTTGTTTTCTGTAATGAACTGTTTCTCCAGTTGATGAATTCTGTTCATCTTTAGAGAAAATTGTCATTTGTAATTCAAAGAGTGTTTCAAAGAGAAATTTCTTTAATCAAATATCACATGTAAATAAGAAACTCATAAAAATTGAGTTTTAATTGATGTGGTGGAGCGTGTATACAAAATTGTGCTAATGTTTAATGTGAAACACCCATCCACACTCGACCGCTTGGGGAACATTTCTCAGCCTGTGTCAGTGGCTTCAGGACACATTTTAGAACTTGTCTGTATTCTGCTGCTAAAGTGAGTGTTACACACCACTGGACCAGTTCCAGAGCTTCTCAATAATGATTGTTTTTTAACTGACCTTGGATTTATGAGGCCAGTGAAACTCAGTCACAGGCACTGCTTTCCATTTAGCTCTGATAATCAAAAACATGAATCCTTAAATGTTTCCACCCTCAAATGCTGGGAAATATTGCCACTTCTCAGCATCTTGAATACACTGAAATCTCTTGATTTTGGCATTAATGCAGAACTGACAATGCTTCAGATCTGTCCTGGAAGATCAAACATCTGAAGGTTCTCCTGGGTAACCAGGCCTTTGACAGATTGCAAAACACATGATCTGAGTGCAAGAAATGAAGCTGAGTGTCTTGCGGAATCAACGGCACGTTATGTTATAATACATAACCTGTAACATTTTCAAAAGTCAGTACTCCACCCCACTCTACTGTAAGCCTTTCTTTTGGACTGATATGCTTCCCAAGACACTTCCCAGTGTACATCTCATACAAATGCACATCTCACTGCTGCATTTATCAGTGTTCATTAGCGCTGTCTGCAAGTACAGTGTTAATACTACCAGTACTAACCCCAAACTCTTGAGTACTGAACTTTAGTGTGTAAAACGTGAATGATCTACAAATCATGTGTCTTATTGTTGCCTGTCTCTCACAAGCATGAGAAACATCATGCAGCAGCTACAGTGTCTGCGCACACAATGGCCACTGAAGGTTACTGTGAGTGTCATATGTACAAAGAGACACCAAAATGTTACAGAGATATTTGTTACAGCATCATCTGTTCCCACACAGAGACCAGATTCACTCTGTCAGACTCCAGCTAATATATATACTGGAATTACTTTGCCTTAAATCTGTAGCTATAAAACACAAACGTAATGACAGTACTGTGGTCACAGTATATATGGTTTTACCCCTTAATTAAACCATAAAGAACAATCACCCCTTACAATTATTACTCAGTTAACTTGTGTGGGTGCACACTATTATAAAAGACACAGTCTGTCATATCTGCACCACCAGTATCACCAAATCAAACTGTCATCTACAATGGTAAACATTCTACTCCACACGTTTTACTTGAATGAATAGAGCAGAAGGTGTGTGATCTGTCCTTCAGACACTGCAGACCCACAGAAAAGTTAACATCGTAATGAAAATTATGGAAAAAATAGCAAATATTGATAGATTTTAAGAAGCAGTGTTACCAATGAGATGAGAAGATGCTCTGGAGGTAAAGCTGACCTTTAGCGCCCGGTCTCGCTCACAAACTTTTCAGATCTTCAGGAGAAAATCAGTGTGTTACAATCCACTGCAGCTGACCTTCACATCTGACGTCATTGTCACCTGTCAGGTGATGCTGCTGGACAAAATCAAAATGTATGTGTGCATATTTGTCTTCCCATTTCACACGTCATGTTTCATGTTGAACTTTTTGTTATAGATGTGGAAGAACTTCTGACATCTATAACAAAGACACAATTGAACCCTTTAAACACACTATAAGATCACATGATTAACACACAAATCAAACACATGGTACAGAAGGTCGCTTAATTAAAACAGTTTAATTGTATTAACGATCAGTCAGAAGTTACTGCATGTACAGATGGGCAGACGCTTCACTATAATAAATGCTGAATGACACACGCCACATCAATTACCAAAGCATGTTGATGATTATGTACATAGTGCAAAGACACGACAATGAAAACCACTCCAAACAGTGAGAGAGAGAGAGAGAGAGAGAGAGATCTATTAGCGGCACGGTGTTGGAGTTCTGCTACAGAAGCTTTTTGCACTGAGATCTTTACAACATTTACACTGTTTACATGAGCAAAATTACA
>JAZGTJ010012953.1:0-15434 GCA_036877575.1 Botia almorhae
GTTTGAGACAGAACGAGAGTGTCTCCACTACCACAAGATGGTGCTTTTGAAACCTTCTCTGTTTTATACTTTAGAGTCTACTGTAATTTAATTGTATTTATTACTAGTTGTTTGTACCCATGTTTGGATGATGGATGATTTTAGGGTGATGATTGCAAAAGGTCTCTTACGAAACCCACCAGGAAAAATAATCGTTGTCCAACCAGTAAAGCACAGCATTTGTCCCCAAAAACCAGCTTTCCTTTAGCAAACTTAGTTGTGGATGTGTAAGTTCCACACCAAGTTCCACATACATGATCAATATCCTTCAAAAGTGGCTCCATAGCTCAGTGGTTAGAGCACTGGTCTTGTAAACCATGCTGGTGTAGATGAAGAACCTGTAAAGCACAGCACTTGTCCCTAAAAACCAGCTTTCCTTTAGCAAACTTATTTGCAGATGCTTACGTTCCACACCAAGTTCCACATACATGATCAACATCCTTTCAGGTGAGGCTTCATAGCTCAGCAAACTTATTTGCAGATGCGTAAGTTCCACACCAAGTTCCACATACATGATCAACATCCTTCAGATGTGGCTCCATAGCTCAGGGGTTAGAGTACTGGTCTTGTAATCTGTGATGGATAAAAACCTTAATAGATGCTAGAATGGAAACTGTGCAGTCTGTTTTTCAGTCCAAGTGAAGACCACAGGTGAAGATAAAATTAACATAAGCAATGAACAAACCCAAAGCATCATCAGATACAGTGTCCCACTCAAATCCCTTCATATGGGATTGCTGATGTGGATAAAGAATCATGCTAAATGTGCATGATTGCAAAAGGTCTCTTACAAAACCCACCAGGAAACATAATCGTTGTCCAACCAGTAAAGCACAGCATTTGTCCCCAAAAACCAGCTTTCCTTTAGCAAACTTAGTTGCTAATGTTTTATCATGTCATGACCCTGGATGTGGAGTGGACGCATGATTAACTAAATAGCAAATAATAATCTGTGATGGATAAAATCCTTCATAGATACTAGAAAGGAAACTGTGCAGTCCAAGTGAAGACCACAGGTGAAGATAAAATGAACATAAGCATCATCATATAAGGTGTCCCACTCAAACTCAAAAATGGTGTGGATGAAGAATCATGCTAAATGTGGCCAAATTCCAGGCAGCAAACAGTCATAAACTTAGAGGTTCTAATCATTGATGCTCAGAAACAACATTGTAGTTTGTTTAAGACAGGCAAGTCTTAAATATATATATACTAATAAAATATATAACTTGAACATACTGTAAATTGCTTCGGATAAAAGCATCTGACAAATGCAAGTAACTCCAACAACCTTCCAAAATTGTCTGATAAATTCAATTATCTAGCACTATCAGAAACTCCACCTCTTACAAAACCCAAGAGGAAACATAATCGTCCAACCAGAAAAGCACAGCATTTGTCCCCAAAACTCAGCTTTCCTTTAGCAAACATATTTGCAGACTTGTAAATTCCACACCAATTTATCCTCACTGGGGCCTGTTCCAATATATTTGTAATATATATCTATCATAGATACAAAGAAGGAAACGGTGCAATAAATGTGGCCAAATGCCAGGCAGCAAACAATCAAAAATGTCATAAACTTAAGAGGTTTTAATCACAGATTTTCAGAAGCAACATTGTAGTTTATTTTTGAGACAGGCAAGTGTCTCCTTTACCACCAGATGGTGCTTTTGTAACCTTTTGTTTTCGAGTTTAGGGTGTACTGTTATTTAACTGTATTCATTAGTTGTTGTTTGTACTCATGTCGGGATGATTTCAGGTTGTATGATGAAGATGATTTCAAAATGTCTAATTTTGTCTTATTTGTATATGTGATGGATAAAAACAATGTCTATCAAGGGATCTTGTGGAACAAATACCACATACTCGCTGATGGGCAGATATAATGTAATCACATTTCATTCAACACAAGACAATAATTAAAACATCATTAGGGCTGAAACCAGATCCACAATAAACCAATGGTTTATTAATTGTGTGTAAAAAAAAAACATCATAGTACTAAAAACAGTTCCATTCCCAGCAGTCCACTGAAAGTCCAGACCTGGAAATGGGGAATAACTCTTCAGATATTGAGATAACCAATCAAAATTAGTATAAAATGTAACAACCTATATCCACAGGGATTAGAATTTGATCAGTGACTGATGTATGCAAGTCCTTTGTATCCAGAAGCATCCAGGGGTTACTCAGAATGTACAAGTGTGTGTTTGGAGAATTACATTCTCTCTCATGGCACAATGCAGGTGGCCTTGCGGAGAGCTAGGTACCCAGTGACCACATCTGTGGGTAACTGCCGGATGTAGGAAAACTCCTCTGTCGACGCAAAGCGCAGTTTAGTCTGAGGGTCAGTATAGTTTGCCTGAGACAGATTTAAAAAATCATTAGGATGTAATGATTTAGACATTAGCAATGGAAAACATGTTACAGAAAATTACACAGACTTACCGGCAGACCAGAGATGTCTGAATACTTTTTTGCAGGTTTCATAGACGGAGGTGCATCTATGGTACAGTCTGAACATAAAGAACAAACTTAAATATTGTAAATCAACAGATAAATTTACATTCTACCCTGTACACGTGTTGTGACAACTGTTCTTTGGTTGGTTAAAATATTATATAAATATTATAGGAACACATCCTTTATTACTGTTGGAAATCAGACTCACAGTTGGGATCAGTGGCTTTCCAGGGAAGAGCTTTCTCTGCTGCCAGAATCTGCTTCAGATTCTTCCATGTCCGATTCTTTTTCCCTGCTGCTGCCCCACCAATAGCTGAGTGCTAGTGCAATAAACAATTCCAACAACTTTCCTCTATGTCCAACTCAACACAAAATTATTTAGTTAAACTGTAACTTTATCTAAAAGTATAACTTTTTTGAAGCGTTTTATAAAGGCACATACAGTAAGTAAAATGTTAGAAAAAATGCTACAAGTAAAATGTAACATTAAAGTTTTAGTATTTGGCACACCATCTTACCACAAAATTGGGGTTTTTAAAGGGTACAGTTTTGGTAGTAGAGTCTACATCAACTACCGATTTGCCTTCAGCAGTCCCCTCCACAGGAACAGCCTGAACAAACGGTCAAATCCATTACCTCAATCCATCATCTCAAATCATTGAACATTTTTTATCAAAACACAAAAAATGCAGACCGGACTGTAACGCTAATCTTTCGGTAACACAAGATTTGCAGACGACTGCCATGCTTTTCTCTATTAACTGTAGTGCTTCTGTCATATATACTTCTTAAAATGTATAAAATATGAATACACTGTCATACACTGACATCTTTGCTTCCCCAAATTAACAACCTGTTAACACCATTTCTTTACCTGAGGTTGAGTAGTTGACGTCGCAGGCTGTACTTTTCTTTTTTTGCTGTTGTTGTTATTGAGTTGCGGGACTGTGTGAATGGCGGGACTGATGGCTCGTTTCTTGCTTCGGGCTTGAGCGACTAACGTCGCTGATGTTTGAGCTTTACTTGTCGAGACCGTCGGGAGATTTAAATCCCTGATGTTTGATGTTCCCGGTGCGGAGGACGCAGACATTTGTCTTTTCTGTGTTTTAAGCAAAGGAGACAATCTGAAATGTAACAATTTGTAAATACTCTGAAGAGAGCACGTTAGCCATCAGCTAACCACAACATCCCGTTCACCCGGAAGTGGTAAGAGAATCTTTATGGTTCCTCGAACATAAAGAAAGTCTTAATACCGTAGCCGTACCGTAATACTTAAACAATATAAAAAAGCGATGTAAATATGATTCTCTCTCTCTTTATATATATATATATATATATATATATATACATATACATATACATATATATATTAAAATTCAATCAGAAGTGGATTATGTCCAATTATTAACGTTATTTAATATAGTAATATGTATGATTTAACCGATGGAAATATTTTTGTCATTTTTGACAGGGTAGCTTGACAGGGTGTTGTGAGTGTAATGATTTTGTCAAAACACATTTGTGTATCTGTGGATTTCACCTTTTGGCATCAATATAATATTGACAAACTCTTAAAATATGCACTTTGACATGCAATACGCATTTTTATTTTAGTGGATGGGGAAACATTACATTTTCATGCTTTGTCTTTTATCATGCCCACAAAGGCTGAAGGACACATCAAAGAATTACTGTCCTTTTTATTCTGTCTGTTCTTGTCCTTTCTTTGAATGCCATAACTTGTCATTTCACCTTTTGTGCCGTCTTAAATGTCAGCTTCAGACATTTAAGAGTCCGTTTTCTCTTTCACACAGATCCCTGTACATGGTTTGAACTGGGAGATATAAAGAAAGAAATACATGAAAGGAAAATCAGCACAATGTCAAGCCGCCTGTTCTGCAGAATATGTCGACCTTGAGTTTGCTCAGAATTGCTGGTACCTTTTCATTTCAATATTATCTAGATACATGGTTAGATAAAATACAGTTTGAGCTTCTTTTTTCATGTACCTGGATTACTTGAAAATTTATTGAAGAAAGTAGTAAGTTCGTTAGTGTAGGATGGAGTGTAGGTTCATTTTAGTCAGCATTCATTTTAACAAACATTTAAATCAAGAAAAATCAAGAAATATTATTAATGGCCTGTTCCACAGGATTAATCATAAACACATGGTTTGGGGATGCAAGATAATTAATAAAAGTCACTGACAAATGAAACATGCTGTTTGGTATTTAAATGGTTCCCAAGTCAACATCTTTTAAAGAATAGCCTTCCTTTTCCTAGAGTGAATAAAGCTTTCCTACAGTTTATTCTGGCATCCTGTTGACTTTGCTTTGTTTGGCAATTATCACTGTTATTGCACATGCACACACACACGCGCGCGCACACACACACACACACACACACACACTTGTTTTTGTCACTTGTTTGTATGCCTTATGGGACTTTCCATAGACATAATGACTTTAATGACTACTTATACTGTACAAACTGTATATTCTAACCCTAAACCCAACCCTCACTGAAACCTTCCTGCTTTTTTACTTTTTAAAAAAAGAATCATTTAGTATGTTTTATAATCAGTTTCGCTCGTGGGGACCGCTGGCTTGTCCCCACAATGTAGGTGTGTGTGACTTTTACCATCCTCATGGGGACATGTAATCCCCACAGTAGTAGAAAAACAAGCACACACACACACACAAACTGAGATGTTGCAGGCAGCAGCTGATAAGAATGGACGCATCTCCTCTTTCCTGTGGTGTGTGGTCTGCATCCTATCTCGTCAGTTGACCTGAATACAGCCTGGTTCACCTCAGTTTGCTCTGCTGTTGTGTTTTGGCTGTACAATGGCTGAGTTACTGTTTTCATATAGGGCTAAAGAAGGACTGAGGCAAAGAATGTATTGGTACACTTGACGTCTCATTCATATTTCATCATGCCCGTGATGTCGTTTTAAGTGGCCAGCACATGCAAAACAAAAATAAACTATAACTACATTCTGTGTTGAGGCTCAATAATACAACTATTAATATTTAATGAACTGGACTTAAACTGCAATAAATGAAATATAACTCAATAATACCTCAGATATACTAGCGACAAGTGAGAAACGTCAGCTTTATGTCAGCTCAGGTTACGCAAAACAGTACTTCAGAGGACAAGAGAGAGAAATATGTGTGATATGAAATATGTTTGATTATGTTTTACTAAAACAAGCAAATCCATGCAAACACTTAGATGCAAGGGAATTTATAAATGTGTCATTCAGATGATTTGCTGTTTGAATGAACAATTCAAGTTATTCAACATATTAATACTGCATTCATTCTTAGTAAAATGAGATAAATTCTTCAAAAATTTAACATTTAAAAATGTTTGAAAATACAGAGGAAAAATATAATTACTAACGAAAAATGGGGATTGTTAAAATCATGCTCTTTTCTACAGCCTGCAAAAACAAAGGGCAAAGGTGTATTTTTTGGCCATTTTGTATTTTTCTAAAACAGGATGTGTGTGTGTGTGTGTGTGTGTGTGTGTGTGTGTGTGTGTGTGTGTGTGTGTTTACAGTTTAAGTGCAAAAATAATAACAGTCACGTATTTCACACCACAGGATGTAAACATTACAGTGCAGTGCTCAAAAAACAGGATGACAGGTCACATTTATTGTAACGTTATAAGCCATTAAACGTAAATATTGCATGGTAAACATACAAGTGTATATGTAGACTTTGCTTGAGTAAACATATTGTTTTTAGGGCCTTTTTTATGCTGGGAACTCACCATCACTCAACAGACTGACTTCAGTCAAGGTAAACACTACCTCAGTGAAAGCAACTAAATCGTCATTAAATAGGTCCTTATTTATTTATCCTTACAAATACTTAGTGTTTACAAAGAAATAGTAGTGCAAAATCACATTAAGTAAAATAAAACCTAATTTAAAAACAGAAATAATAATATAGTGTAAACTGATATATTAAAGACAATTTCACATATTTAAACAATTGAATTCAACTCGCTTTCTCAACAGAATCTCTGCAACTTTTTCTTTTCAAGGACGTTAAAACGCGCCTGTTTACACTTTACTCTGTGTCTAGTCTATTTTTTAACTGTGTAATGCAATAACAGAAGCCATTAGAACCAGTGGATTGACAGTTCTCTTCCGGGTTGATATGGTGGGCGGGTCTGTTCGGCTCTTAAGTCTCCGTTAGAGAGCCAGCCCTTACTGCTCCGTTATAAACCGAGTAGCGGCGCTCAGCGCATTCAGCCGGAGTCCAGCGCTCATCCTGCGGACTGAGTGTTTTCGATCCTCGGCTCATTTACACAATAATTACCAGCGAACAGGCCGGCCTGCGCGCATTAAACTAGCGGTTCGCCTTTCTGCACTGAAAGAGACTGCTGATCTTTGAAAAAAGCAAGGCATTTCGGACCACAGGTTTCCACAATATCATGTTTGGGATTATTTTTTGAGGTACTACGATCCGAAGATTACATTTGTGTAGAGACTCAGATCCGAGCTGGGACGAGGCGAGCGGTTTGTGCGCTGTCGAGACGGACACCGAGAAGGTAATGGATTTAATTTTTGCGGACACACCGCATAATTGTCCTCTTCCGAGTCACTTTCTCTGGCTGCCGCATAACCGATAATGTTTTAGTTCCATCATGTGTCAGCGTTAAACAGAGAGACGATTCTTGATCGTTCATTCTCCAACATGCAGAATGACACAGAGGCAGTAGTGTTTCAATACGAGAATGCGACCCTTTCAGCGTGGGGTAAAATTTCTCGTTAGAAATAGCTGCTTGTTAAAGTGAGTATGTCGGATATCTGACAGTGTCTTAGAATTGAGTTGCAGTGCAGAAGATATTTGCTCATTGAGAGCTTTTTACATGTGTCGGAAGACTCTAAGAAGTAGGCTAACATTTAAAATGAGTGATCATTAAGTTTGGTGACCTATTCTTTTTACTTGATGGTGGGGCACTTTGACTTCATGTACCTCGTTTGCTTGTTCTAAATTATATAATTCAGGGTTACATTGTAAAATATTATCAAATTGTACTGTGCTGGCAAAGAGTTGTTTCCATGAACATGCTTAGGTTGAGCACCTAAAGTTGTCACCATCATGCGGTGTGTTGCATGCATCTGCTAAATAAGTTGTCAGTCATGCTTACAGCAAACTACGGCTGCCAGATCAGGCAGCGTTGACTCCTCTAGATTTGATTACATTTGGAGCTCTGTGGTGGTGCCATCTTTATAGTTCCAGTGAATGATTGATCTTCAAGACAGACGGAGCACTTATGTCTCAGTAATCACTGGAAGGACCATTAGAAGATGAGTGAGTGAAGAAGGAGGGCTGTGGGCCCTGGAGTCTGCCTGGCAAAAATGAAGCTGTATGAGCAGAGGAGCCAGAAACTGTCATATTTTCTCTTCTATTTCTCTAGGAAATAGAAGAGAACGAAGTGTCCATTATTTATCTGCTGCTGCTTTGGCCTGCCCTTCTTTTCGGTTATAAACAGTGCACTGGCTGGGTGGGTTTTGGACAGGGAGCTTTTAGACCCCGACTACGTGTGTGTGAGCTGGGTGCAATTGATAGTCCCTATGTGTGAGGGTAAAAGCGTAGCCTGAGGGCATTGACTGCACCAGTCAGATGGTTGCTGTGCTTGGAGTATCATTTTCTTTTAAAGCTGCTGTCTGTAACTTTTGCCTCTCTACTGTCATCGAACATAAAATTGCAGGTTACTTGTGGAGTTATTTCCTTAACGTGGATGACAAGTTTAAAATTCTAAACAACTGCTGTAAGAACAAGCTAAAAACACAAGCTACAAAATGTAGTAGCCACATCTTCTTCTTTCTGTTTACAGAAGGACCTTTTCTGCAAAACAGGACCCAGTAGCTGAAATTATAAATCATAAAACTTATAAACTTGCCATCCCAAAACAGGGGTAAGGTAAGGAGATCGCATGGAACACTGTTTATTTGTATCCAAACAAGTTGCAGATCGCAGCTTTAAATTGGTATGGTAGAGGCAAAATATAGCTTTAATATGATAACCATGCAGTATTGTCTGAAAACTCTTTCAAAACGCCGGCCTAGCAGATTTGAAAGGAACTCTGTTCTGTGAACTGCTAAAGAGGAGAGGCTACGCTTAGCACCATTTCTACTTTTAAAGGAAATGAATCATATTCCACAAGACTACGCTATGAAACAGCGTGCTTTTTCCCCTTTAGCAAGACTTCAACAGAACTGCAGATGTTCTTCCTTAGCTTAGCGCTTACAGCACTGTGTGTGAAAGCCAGCGTGTGCGTACGACTGACAGTGGGTGTGGTTCTGTGTGACTTTGCTGTCAGTTTGACTTTACTTTTATTTGTGATGTGTACGTTTATGTTGTTGTGTTTGTCTGTGTATGTTTGTGTTGGGGAGGGAATGGGTATTTAGTGTGTTCCTCAAAGAGGCTCTGGAACAATAGTTCCATTCTGTGGCTCTCCCTAGCTGCTGCCCTGGCCTGACAGAGCGGTTGCCAGAACAGACAGACAGATGTAAGGAATCGTGTTCCTGAGGGCACCTGGCATTACATAGGAATGCCATTGTTTCTATGTAACACAGCGGCCGGCACTTTCATGGATGCTCTATGTCAAATCAGGGGTGGACACAGCATTTGGTGGAAGTTGCATGATGTGTAGCGAATCACAGTTATTGGCAAGAGAGTGCTGCTGACAGTCATTGGCAACATTTGACATGAGAGCCTGGGAGAGTGAACAGGCTATAAGAGAAAGCTCAGGACTGGATGTTCAGGGTCATCAGTAATGGATAAGATTTAAGACCCTCCACTGCCACTTGTGAAGCACTCTGATATTGACATTCAGGTTAATGGGGATCTCCAGAGGGCCGGTTGATGGCGGATTGTAGACAAGGCGAGACCTTTAATGCCATTTTAATATATTCTCCTAAAATAGAACTAACTGAAAATTAAGTTGATTTTAAACCTTTCCAGCTAGTTTCTCATATTCAGGAAGCGCCAGAGTTTTCTGATCTCTAATCTTATCTAAGATCAGATTGTTTGTATAGTTTAGATTTTGTTTTGTTTCAGTCTGTAATGCATCTTTTTTCAAAAGTTGTTGCTGTAGATGTCTAAGACACAATTTATTCTAAAGCAAGAGGTTTGCAAATGTTTTTTATGTTCAGCATGGTTTGCTCATTGAATATTCTTGTACAAAGGGGTCACCTGTTGAGATACTTTAACCAGGTATGCTTCACTTCATTCATTATGCTATCGAAGGAATTTCTGTGCTCTGGCATAGCCAAATATATTTGCAATAGTACGGATTTTCTTCAAAAATATTTCTGAGTGGTTCTCACGTCTTTTATTGATCAAACAAACAGATATTTCAGGTTGATCCAATGTTGAGCTCGTCGGGATGCTCAAACAAACAGTGCTGTTTAGATAGTGCCACAGTCAGAATCAGCTCATGAATGGACAACTTGTTATCTCTAGACTGGAATTGTGGAAAGTATTTCAAGATAACAATGTTACACACTAGCTTTGATTTAAAACTGAAATATCAGGGGATATAGAGATAAAAACAGTGACAGAGTGGTAACTGGTCTGTGAGCAGTGTAGCAGCAGACCAATATGATCAGCAACGATTTCTTAGACAAGTAACTTTCGAAAATAAAATGTACTTGGAAAGTGCATGGAATTAGCACCCGAATATTGGCTAGTTCTGAATAATGTTTGTAGGAAAGATGCTCTGTTTGTGTCTAATATGATGTAGCAACCCCGTGTGCGTCTATCCAAGACGCAGCTGGGCTGTAATTGGATTGGCTCTGGTGTCTTACTGCTGTGGAGATGCAGATCTTTAGAACATGGCCACTGGCTAGTAAATTGGCCACAATGAAAATCTTTGGGATTTTGTCTGCAGTCTGGGGCAATATCTGTAGGAAATGTTGACAGGCTTTTTTAAATCATTGTTCCACACTGTTCTGAAATTAAATTAAAGCTCATTAGGGCTTTCTATGTTCTATACCATTAAGCAGTACATCAGGCATCATTTTGTGACATCATCTTAAAGCTGCACTTGCATCATACCACCACCCAATGTTTATTGTTTATTATATCTCAGTGGGCTGGAGGATGATTAATCACAGAAGGTCCCTTTCTCTACGCAAATACTTTGATTTCATTTCATTTTGCTCATCACATCTCCTTTGCTATCAGTCTCTCTCTCTTTTTCTCCTTCTCTGTCTCTTTCTGTCTGTCCTTTTCTTTCACTTTGTGGAGACCTCGGACATATTTAGCAATGAATCATTTTGCTCAATGAATCATTTCATGTGTCGGGTGTGATCTAAATTAAAATTCTGTGATGATACAAATATTATAGGGATAACACTCTAGAGTTTCAAAAGATACAGTTTCCTGAAAATTACATTTGTGTTATCATTTGCACATCCTTGTTGTTTTAAACCCATGTGATTTCCTTTTTTTGATGAAACACATCAAAGATATTTTGACAAATGCATTTTCTGTAATTATGACACAGTGTTAAAAGTATACTACACAAAATTCAAACTATCCAACAATCTACAATTTTCATCACAAGTTTTGCAATACCAAACCTTGTTTTAATTTCCTGTAGTAGACTAGCGTGTGTGTAATATGTCTTGGGAAATTATCCAATAAAGCAGCTGGCAGAACTTCAGAATGACACTGGAGTAATGAGCTAGTTGTCCACTTGCTTCCGTCTGCTAATGAAGTCAGAGACTTTAAACTAAATTTAGAGAAGGATGGTAAAATGACTCAGGATGTAAAGTGACTGGCTTGGGATCAGATGACAGAGAAGCAAAGGAAACAGGCAGATCACATTGAGATAGAGATGTGCACTGAACCGAACTATAGAAAGCGGGATGTTGGTCTTGTTACAGGTGTGTGTGTATTGAATAGAAGGGAATCTGGAATGGTGGTTGGATTGCACTTTAACAGCAAAAGCTGTGCTGCAGGAATATGAGTGGAAAAAATTAGTAGATGAAGCAATATGGCTGTTGCAGTCATGAATGCTGAGACGGTGAGTTGATTGGTGACCTCATTTTGTACTTTATGACATCATAGAAATGTTTCTTAACGTGTGAATTGAGGGAGAAACTGGGCGGCCTGTGCATGTGGTGGAAACCCTGTTGTTAGCGCACGTGTGATGGTCAGCCTGACGGTGCTTCTGGCTTTTTACGAGCACAGTGTTTTATGGAAATGGGTCAGTCTTGACCAAGAGGGATGAGAGCCAGTCTGGTCTAAAGGAACGGGGAGTGGAATGAGTTGAGACTGCTAACACAGCAGTCTGTGTAAAATTATACCACTAGCTAACAGGCTAACTCCAGTATCTTCAGTATTGGAAAGATCTACTAAGGCTAATTAAATTGCTCCTATCTGTGTTACAGGGATTCTGTTATGACTAGCTGTAGAATTCATGCTAGCAAACCTATTGCTCTTTCTTTTAGCAATAAAAGAAATGAGGGTCATTCTCTGGAGAAAACACACTTGGTTCACTTTCACTTCTTTCAGTGTTTTTTTATTAATCTTTAATGCAGTTCATGATGGCACGAAAGTTATTTTATCAAAATCAATTGGGTTTTTAGAGGTCGAGTAGTACGTGTGGGCCAAAAATGAGATGCCATACTTCACGGCACTGTGACACTTTTACGAATAAAACAAGTGTGTATAGACACACAATTCTGTTGTGGTTTGTTGTGCAGTTAAAACCAATGAGTTATTCAGACAAACTCTAAAATATGTCGTTTTTGAAAATGTGCAGTTTCCCACTTCTCATATCTCATGCACGTCCCAAGTCTTTATGTTATCATAACCTCTTACAGAACACGAGGCAAATATTTTCATACTGGATAAACCCCTTTTTGTTTACGTCAGTCATTCTCACTATGCATTTACTTGCAAACCATCATCCAAGCCAGATTATGTGTTAAATGGGTCTCATGTTTACTTTAGGGGGAAAAATATCTCCATAGACCTCATTCCATAGTGCTAGGTCTTCTCTTTTGAATGTTTAGCTTGGAGAATGAAGCTTAATGGTGTGTTTGTGGAACTGGTCTCCAGAGTTTGAGGAACAAGCTGTTCCTAATTAAATAGCATTATATGATGGTTTTCAGTTCAACAGTGCAACAGTGTCTTTTAAAGATCATGAAACCAGGTGTACTTACACAATAAATATTACTCGGGTTCATATTTGGTTTATTTTATGTGACCAAACAGCTATTACAAAAATATGATAATTTTTGAATATTAGTTTGAAGAAAATAATTTATGAATGCTAGTTTTAGAGCCTCTGTGACAACTACCCCAGTCACCCTATGTAAGAGGATGCCCACAAAGACTGTGTAGCGCTAATAATATTGCAATATAAAAACACATTGTGTTTATACTGCTTTATATGCTTCTGGAACATAAACGCGTCCACACATCCTCTCTTCTTTGCTGGTTTTGCTTTGAGCTGGGCTGACAACAGCTTGTGCCTTTCTTGAGAGGAGATGCAGTCTCTCGTTTTGCAACACATAACATTGGGGTTGTGTGTGTGTGTCTAGCTGGTTTGGACTTGGCAGCCATGACTTGTCTGTAGCGCTTGCATCTGTGGCTGTGCCACCCTGAAGTGTTTACACACACTGCGCTTCTGATTGATTTTTCTCTTATGGTCCCCATGCAATCTTTCGTCCCTTTTTATCTCTGTTGCTCGAAAAGAGAGAGAAAACCTGTACGGTGATATCATCAGCGTTTTTTTTACTTCCTTTCCCAGTGGCTTCAGATAATTAAATCTTTTATGTCTCTTGTTTTCTGCAGCTGAGTTTACAATGGCACTGTAGTTCGGTTCAATTTGGTCATGCACATTAAAATGCCCAAACACGGCCTGCTTTGTGCATTCTGTAACATTAGCATGCTGGCTGTCATTGCTACCCTGTATGCGTCCGTGTACTCAAAATATTAGCGCAGCCTCATCTTTTCCACAGGCTTCTGAGCTATTATCACATTTCAGACCGCGCTGCATGCATGCTCCCTGCTCTGACATCATCATAAACTTCACGCTTCATTCTTCAGCTGCAGATGAAGAGTTCCTCAGTAAGGACGTGTGATAAAGGGACGAGGGTCTGCTGGTGCAGAGCTGCGTGGGAGTGCGGCTGTCTGTGTATCTCTCTCTTCGGGTTTCTCTTTTACACTGCGATCACAAGGGAACAGGTTCACACGAACTCAAGCAGGCATTTCTGAGGCTGAAAGTGGTCATTGAATAAACACTGCACAAAATTTCCTAATCACTATTTTTTTGAATGGAAATATCCAAATACCCATAACAATTCCAATTTACTTAAAGCAAAATTGTTATGGTATTAAAACTTGTTTGATAGAATGAATATTTTATATTTTGTCTTGTTTCATTGGCTGATATATTTTACACATTTTAAGGCATATATCTCACTAAATTTATGCCAGAAAATGTGTAAAATAAATCTGCCAGTAAAACAAGACACTCAGAAAACTGTAGCGATGTATTAGAAATGATCCAAAACAACCTAGCAACTGCAGTTAAGCCTCAGCGACTACCCTAGCATCATGGCATTGAGTTTTTTTCCACAGACAAGCACTACTCACATTTTCTTTAAAAGAACTGTAAAAGTATAATTTAATTTCCTATTTTCTAACTGCCATTTTATGTGGAGAACTTGATTGTACAATATGACTATTGTCTGGGAATTAGGGTTCCACATCAGTCGCTCTGCAGTAACTTGTGCAGGTGTAAAATCATAGTGCCCCGGGGTTGATAGAGAAACAGCCTTTAAGCTGAGACTGCTAATGTGTTTTCAAGACTAGTCATTGACTCATTCAAATGATAAATGCTCAAAACCTGAGCCGCCTGTAATATTGAGTCACATGGTCTCAGGGTTTGAAGAAACACTTTGAAGCGCATGCTAGTATTGAGTCAGGGATAGGGGTTGACCTTTGGATCTCTGTGCGCAGAGGTAATTTCTCTCCTACTTTGTCTCCATAGCAATTCGCCTTCTGTTGAGGTCATTGCATGCCCTTATGCGCATGCACATTCACACCAAATGTCAGGTGAGATTCGTTTTGGAGTTCTTGTTTTTTGTTAACATTTTGCGCATGTTTCAGTGCAGGAACACAAGATGGCTGTAAGAGTTTAGTCTGTTTCTTCTCCATAAACACGCATCCAACTATGTGACTGTGTGACTTCTTTTGTGATTTGCATGTGGTTAGCCTAAAATGAAACATCCAGCTACATTCTAGCTTCTCTGATTAAATGTGTCTTTTTTTATGAGACATGCTATTTCCTCTGTTGGCTTGGCACTTTACTGTGCTAAAGACATTCTAGTCACGCATCTATAGTCACATCTGAACTGTCGTGAAAATGTCTCATAAAGATCAGACACAAGTCATGCAAAACAAAAGGTTGTGGTCCACGTGAACATGAAAGTATTTACTGTAAGATCACATAGTTAATAATAAACAGCAAAGACGGTGGAGTCCAAGTAAACATTATTATGAAGGCGGGGTTTGAAAAGGAATTGTGTTCTATGAGAAACCTCGTCCATCTAAAGACACCCAAACATGCTGCCAATAAGGCATTAGGAATAGGGACAGAAACCTTACAATGCATGATTCATCTCCTAGCAAGAATGAATCCATAATTTGCTTCAGGATGCATGTGAAGGCCACACACACACATACGCACACGTGCATGCATTCATCATGAGATTACAAAACTTAAAGGGCCTCTTATCCCAGTATCAGTTGAGATGAACCTGCGCCAATGTTAAGCTCAAAGAGGATTAGCCAACGACACAGATACCTGAAAGAGAGACATTGAGCGAGTGTATGCAGTGTTTCCCACAGGTTTGAAGGCAATGTGTGGCGGTCAGCCCGCGG